>JAHBCN010004643.1:0-61915 GCA_019359885.1 Listronotus oregonensis | reverse complement strand
ACAACTGTGTTTTACACTGCAATTCATGAAATTTTTTATTTTTTAATTTTTTCTCATATTTTTTTATTAATTTTCATAAAATTTTTATGTAGGTAATGTAATTTTAATATAATGTTTTTTAAAAAAAAAATTTAAATTTACTTGGTACTAATACTTTATTTCTTCTAGCCCAGAAATATTCTACCAAATTTAACCCGGCATCAAAGTAAACCTGATAATTTTTCATTCAAGCATGTTGTCAAAAAAAAAACTGCATTCGGTTATTTTAATTTTTTAAAAAGCCCCCTCCTTCGGGTGGGCTCTTTCCCAAAATATAAAAAAACTCATGCAGTTTTTAGACAACATGCTTTCATGAAAAATTATCGGTAATTTTGATGCACTTGTGTAATTACTTCCGAAAATTTTTACCAGAGTTTTTTTTTAAAGAGTCCACGATTTAAACATAAAATAAAAAAAGATAGTATAATTGTATAATATTCACCTATGCTGGAAGCTGAAAATTGTTGTTGTTGGATCTTAAAAAAAAATCAACTTTTTTTTTCGCAGATTCCAAAATGAAAATTTTCTTTACCAAAGTGTATTCCTTGAGTATCAATTGTACGATTGGTTCTTTTTGTCTACAGTGGGCTGACGGTTTACATGACCAATATTCTACATTAGTGTTTTTGGTTTAATTAACTATTTCCTGGTGGATTGTAAAAAATCATAAAATAAACGAGCATGTATTAAAGCTTCTTAAAACACACTAAACCCAAGATTAACGAATCATTTTCACCTCGTGTCGTTTTATTTACGATCATAAAATGCGGCTTTCCAAAGCTCGTAACTGCCTTTTTTTATCCGGTTTATTTTGGTTTACTACCGCCGTATTTCAGTTTTAATAGTCGCTCAAATTAAAAATGGACCTATCTCGCATTTTGTCATTAAATTTAGTATATAACGACTCGAAAGTTATGTAGTAATATTTTTCGAAAAATATTGCTAAAAAGACTGATTTCTTTTTCATATGTTGTCAGCGGAAAATTTTATCCTCATGTACAGAGTGTCCCAAATTCGATTCTCATCATTGGGATCTCAAAAACTTGAAGAGATACTAGGGCGATTAGAGTCAAGGTTGCCCCAATTTTATGCTGATCAAAATGCCACCTTAAAAATTTAAACATTTATTTACTTTCAAAGATTTTTGGAAAAAAACAAATACAGTTAAACCTAGTTAAGTGGGGCCTGAATAAGTGAGAAACCTCTATTATTGAGAATTACAATGATATCCTAGCACTTCTTATCAAATTGGCTCTGTTAATGGGACTTTTCGAACCTGGTTAAATGAGATTTGATTTCTAGGATTTTTTCGATGTTAACCTCTATAAATGGGACTCTGTAGCTCAATCCCCTGTATAAGTCAAACATTCTATCAATTTTTGCGCAGTATATTTAATAGAATAATTCATAAAATACGCATTTTTATTAACATTTCCACCTCTATAAATGGAATAACGATACATTTAGATCTCTGTAAGCGGGAGCCTCTATAAATGAGACAACAACTATTTTAAACCTGTCCAATTGGAAATCTGGATAAATGAAGACCTCTTTAAATGGTACAAAATCCTTGGTCCCTTGAAATCTTAATTAACCAGGTTTCACTGTATATAACAAAATAAATTTTACATTCTCATTACTACTTTTTCTATTCTACAAGACAGTGTTATAAGAAGTACACACCGACGTTTTGTCTTTGATCTGCCATCATCAACTTTGTTTTTTAAATACGGCCCTGGATTTTTTATGGAGCTTCTAAGGTCCCAAAACCAATGATATATCGCACTTATTCGAAAAATTCATATTAATGGCAATTTTCACAAGAAACCATGTGTAAGAGAGAGACAGAAAATAGATTTTTGGTAGGAAAACATCAAAATGATTTTACCGAATAAGTGTGATACATCATTGGTTTTGGGATCGTAAAAGCTCTTAAAATAGGTAATAAAAAATCCAGGGTCGTTTAAAAAAACAAATTTGATGATGGCACCTCGAAGACAAAACGTCGGTGTGTAAATCTAATAACACAGTCTTGTAGAACAGAAAAAGTAGCAATGAGAATGTAAAATTTATTTTGTTATATCTATTTAAATAGAGTCATAAAAAAATAAAAATAAAATCGCGAATATTCGTTTTTTTCCAAAAATCTTCGAAAGTATTCGAAATTAAACTTTTAAGGTTGCATTTTGATCAGCATCAAATTACGCAACTTTGCCTACATTTAATTGAACTCCTATCTTTTCAAGCTTCCGAGATCCCAGTGATGAGAATCGAATTTGGGATACTCTGTACAGGGTGATCAGTTAGGTGGGAGCGGCCACATCTCAAGATATTGGTCGTATAGATTTAAGAAAAAAATCATAATAAAAGTCGCCAAGAGAAATTCTAAAAATTATTTTCGAAGTTTCAAAGTCCTAGAGGGCGTAACAAAATTCCAAGTAGAAAAATGGAATTTTTATAGAATTTTGTCTAATGAAAGTATATCAGATGATATCATTTTTATATTTACACCATTTCCTACATTTCGTTTTAAACGTTTTGTTCTATCTATTAAAATAAAGCGGTGGGGAATCAATTGCTTTTTAAACAAACCAAGGTTTTCCTCCCGTTTCTTTTGACCGATTTTAGCAAACTTAGGCTCATATAAAAAAGCATAATTTGCACTACAAAACGCTTATTTGGTTTTGAATTTTTACTTTTGCTGTTGCCGCTAGATGGGTTAACGAAATGGTATTTTGAGTTTTTTCAAAAAATACAAACGAAATGGAATATTAATTTTTATATATTTTAAAAGGATAAATTTTTTTATAATTTATTGAAAAGAATTTTTATTCTTTTGAACCGTTGATATTATCAAAATATAATTTTATTACATTAAAATGGCACGCATGTTTTTTTATCAAAGTAAAAAACAGTTTTGTAATCTTTTATTAGTTGCTAACAAAAGAATCTGACTTTTTTCGTTAGACAAACGGTTTTGGATTAAAAAAATAACCTTATAATTATCATTGTAAACAGTATGTAAACCTATTTTATTTTTTTAATCCAAAACCGTTTGTCTAACGAAAAAAAGCCAGGAGGTTCTTTTTATTAGCAACTAATAAGAGATTACAAAACTGATTTTTATTTTGATGAAAAACAGTGGCGTGCCATTTTTTAATGTAATAAAATTATATTTTGGTCAATATCAACGGTTCAAAAAAAGGTAGATAATAAATTCTTTTCATTAAATTATAGAGAAATTAATCCTCTTTTAAAATATATAAAAAATAATATACCATTACATTTGTTTTTTTGAAAAAAACTCAAAAATTTGCTACCATTTCAGTTAACGCCCTCTAGCGGCGAAGCAAAGTCAAAATTCAAAACCAAATAAGCGTTTTGTAGTGCAAATTATGCTCTTTCATATGAGCCTAAGCTGGCTAAAATCGGTCAAAAGAAACGGGAGAAATCTTGGTTTGTTTAAAAACAATTGAACTTCCCCCACCCTTTATTTTGATAGATAGAACAAAACGTTTTAGACAAAAAATGTAGGAAATGGTCAGTAAATATGAAATGATATCATCGATATCTTTCATTAGACAAAATTCTATAAAAGTCCCATTTTTCTACTTGTGTTTTGTTACGCCCCTAGCGGACGTTTGACAAACTCGAAAAATTTCCAGCAATTTCTCTTCGTTTATGACTTTTTCTCAAATCTATACGACCAATATCTTATGAGATATGGCCGCTCGCTACCCTTAACCGATCACCCTGTACAAGGTGGCTTAAGTGACATACTGCAAGAAATTGGTATTTCTCAGAATTCTTTGCGTTCTTGATTCCATTTAAAGAAAAGCCATTCGCCTTATTAATGACCCCACTATTACAAGAAAGCTTCCTTTTCTTGTCCACAAGCGAGCTGTGAAGACCTGTATTTCTTAAATAGGCATTTTAACTGCTTCTTCGCCAAAAAATAAGCTTATTTAAATTCTTCCTTAGCAGTTTAAAATAATTAGCAACATTATGTGCCAATATCATGCATCCCTTTAGAGTCCCTCTGGAAAAGCCCCGAACTTTAAACTTTATAGACAAACATTACGAAATATATTTTTTTAAGTGACAAATGACGACCGTTGGTTTTAAGGGCGTGGTGTATAAACTACATAATATACTAATAATAATAATAATACTAAAGTGTGCGAAATAACCGGAGAAATTACGGATAATGGAATGACGATGGTGTACTTTAAGAAACACCATCATCTTGTTACAAAATCCAAGAATAACAACACTTTCGCTTATTTTAAAAGCGGATGTTCAGTTAAAAACAACTAAGATACATTTAACTCAGAGTAAAAGAAATCATTTGTTGTGTAAACGGATTTAACTTTTCATTTGGTTTTTCTTTGTTTTGCAATTAACTGTTTGGTAATATGGGATATATATGTTACAGTGCGAGTCTCCAACTTGGAATATATTCAATAAATCATAACTTAATAGTAAAACATTTTTTTAAAAACAAGCTCTTATTTACGCGTACTAAAAAGAAAATAATCTTTTAATCAAATTAAGCCCATCAATTTATTACGTTACACAATAATTTATATGATATAATTTAATAAAAAAAAACATATAAGTTTTTTCTTAGCGTTACTTATGTCATATCTCAAAAATAGTCCAAGTAAATGAAGGGACAAAGCTGTAAATAAATCTGTACAGTTTTCCCTTGTGGCGCAATTCTTAGGTCTTCGCGGATGCTTTCGAGTGAAAAAAAGTTTATAAACATTAACAGGTTGGAAAGGGCTGAAAATGGCCCTCAAAGCCCGAAAAATGGGTTTCCCGCTAATATCTGCCCAAATATGCAAATAAGAAAATTTTTGTTAAAACAAAAAATAAAGATCGCCTTGTAATCTACAAAAATGATCCTTATAATTTTTTTCGAAAAATCGATAGTTTTTGAGATAATTGGAATCAAAAGTCCTCTCATTTCAGCTGCCGCTCTACCGCTAGAATGCCGCTATCTTCATGGATTCACTTATAAGCGAGCGAACGAATTGTTCATTACTCGGGCAATAATGTCCATTTTTTGTTCATTCAAAGTTCATTGAAATGAGAAAATCCGTACCTATCATTGCATATGAGTTTAAGTGCATTCTGATTTTTCTAGAATATTAAAAAAAGCTGTCAAAGTTTTTTTACAGTATTTTGAGTATCTTATTAATTTATTGATATTTTTTTGAAATGGTTTGTTATTAACATTTTTTTTAATGATGAGACCTTAGAAAGTGTTCAATAATCCAGAAAATTTCCGTCTTCATTTTTCTTGCGTTTTGATAAAAAAATGTTTTGCCCATCTGCACACATTGTTTGCCCACTACCACATCTATCCAGTGTGGAATGTTATGGATTTTTCGATGACCGTTTTTGCCAAAAATATTGGTCTTGCGAAAAAATGGTAAGAACCATTTTTGTAGATTTTGAGGTGATCTTCATGTTTTGTTTGAACAAAAATTCTTTAATTCGCATATTTTAGCAGATATTTGCGGGAAACTCATTTTTGGGACTTTGGCGGGCAATTTTCAGCGGATTCCCACGTCGGAATATGATAAACTTTTTCTTGCTCGAAAGCATCCGCGAAGACCTAAGAATTGTGCCACAAATGAAAACTGTACAGATTTATTTACAGCTTTGGGTACTTTCAGGTCTTCAGTAACTGGACTAACTGTATTTTAAACCTTTTTCCAAAAGCCTAGACACCTATTTTTTTTGACATCCACAGATGCATTATCCAAGGCCGTGAAAGCTCCCGTTCCATATTAATCTATATTATTTAAATAATCCTTATTGATAATCATATATTAACGTATTCTCACACTTACCATTACAATTATAATATATGCGTATAAAATAATTGATATATTAATTCAAATTGATATAAAATGCCAATACAATTTACATAACAAAAAGGGAAAGTTATTGCTTTTATTTATTTATACGGAATATTAATACAATAATTTATTGACAATTACAATATCGAACGATTTTGTAATTGTAGTATTTTTTATTAAATTAATGGCGCAGCATGTTTTAAGTTTAAAATTTTCTTTTTTCCGTAAAATAATGACTTTCCAAAAAATTCCAAATTAGGCGAGATTACTTATTTTTGTATTTTTCAGTTTCTTCAATTTGTTTCTATAGTTTCTTTTCAACTTAGAACTTTAAAATTGCACTTAATTTTAATCAGAGAAAAACCGAGTAGTTTAGTGAGTTTTACTCCTTCGTCCATTACTGCATGACTAGCGGAAACACTCTCTCTCTCTCTACTACGTTCGTTTTTAAGCCGATTACAGAAATAATACTGCACAATTTTAAGCAGTTGAGAATGATCTAGGATTACAAATACATTTTTAGAAAAGCTTTGTTTAAATTTATTGCTTACCTCTTTAATTAATCGGGTTTCCCTTGACACCAAAAATTCCCCGGACACTTTATGAAATCTCGATCGATTGTTCCCCAGACATCTTCCAAACTAGAAGTCTATTCATACATATTTAGGACAATCATTATAGATTTTTTTTGTAATTAATATTTACAGATATCTGACTGCGCAATGACTTCCGGAATAGCATGTAGATTACTAAAATCAAAAATCCAACCAATTTTTTTCAGGTAATTTTTTAAACAATAATTACTAAAAACAAGGGCTTTTTTCGTTTTTTTTTTTTAAATATAGCAAAAAGTATTGGGTATATCACTTTACCCATAAATGACCGTTTGTAGAGAATTCAGAAACCTACAAAATGGTTTTTGAAAAATCCCGATCCGACCATTTTTCACCGAGAAAAGCCGGAAAACGCTTAAAACAGACCTTTTTTTAAAATTCGTATCTCCGTTAATTTTCAATATTAAGGGCTAATTTTTTGGAAAATGATAGTCAATAACATATACTTTAAACTGCCGAAAAATAAAAATTGTCGCATTAATAGTTTTTATTTAATCGCACTATAAACAAATTAGGCCCTTATCTTGCAAGTGCCGTGAATATTAGGCAAAAGGTCTGATATAAATTTTTAAAACGGCTTTTTAAAGTTGAGATTAAAAGCTACAAATTATATATCGCACATTTTCATATAAGTTTGAAGAACATTGTTTAAAATGCTTGTGAACCAAGCGCGTCGAGCGAAAATTCCCGACCGAGACGTACTGACCGACCTCCTTCGCTGCTGGGTGCCCCCTCAACGGTCGACTCAGTACGTCAAGCGAATTTTCGCTCGACGCGCTTGGTTCACAAGCATTTTTAACAATGTTCTCCAAATTTTTATGAAAATGTGAGATATGCAATTTGTAGCTTTTAATGTCAACTTTAAAAAGCCGTTTTAAAAATTCAAATCGGACCATTTGCCTAATATTTACGGCACTTGCAAGATAAGGGTCTAATTTGTTTATAGTGCAATAAAATAAAAACTATTAATCCGACAATTTTCATCTTTCGGCAGCTAAAAGTATATGTTGTTGACTATCATTTCCCAAAAAATCAGCCCTTATTATTAAAAATTAACGCAGATACGAATTTTTTAAAAATTAAGTGTTTTTCCTGCTTTTCTCGGTGAAATATACAAGTGAAAAATACAAACGGTCTTTTATGAGTAAAGTGATATAGCCAGTACTTGTTGTTATATTAAAAAAAAAACGAAATAGAAAATACTTTTTTTTAATAATTATTCTTTAAAAAAATTACCTAAAAAAAATGTTTCATTTAAATTTTGTTTCTCTGGACCTGAAAAACACCATATTTTGGTTAAAAATTACATTTCCTTTTTAACAGATTTTAAAAGGCAGATGTTTTAAAGTCTTTATCTTTATTTTCGAAAATCAATGTCATGCTGATTAAGAATCTTTGGTAGAAATTTGGACATTTAACACTTTAACTACTATGTGTACCATAAATTGTACACAACTAACTTTTATGAGTAAACTGCGTGTCCGTATATGGTCACAATCAGTGGGTAGGTTTAGTGAGTTGTGTACCTTATACCGCCACGCTTTATATCAAATTAAATGCATATTTAGTATACCCCAGTTCATGACAAAAGATTGGCAAAACAGTTTCCATATAGATCCATAGATGGCGGTACCGTTCAGGTATTTTAACCGCCATTGCTAGATCGGAAAATAAACGTTCTGTTAACATATTTGTGACAGTTTTGTCAGCTCGATACGTGCGTTTGAAATAGTTTGAATTCAAAATGGGAGATCGGGCGTTAAGCGAAAGGGAGTTGATGGAAATAATTGACAATATGAGTGACATCGAATATGAATACGAGACAGACGTTGACGACTCAGTAGGTGATCCCGACTACGACGATTTCGGCTCATCGGAAAGTACGGATAGTGAGTTTGAGGCTGACGTGGGTGTAAAGAGAAGAAAGTTGGCAAATTGTATTCAAGCAAATAAAAGTACTGAATATGTAACCTATACTTTGGATAACGAAGAAAATTTATTCGAGACTGACAGGTGTAGTTCAGATGAAAGCGGCAACAACAGAGATGTCAATGAAGATGATGAATCCCTTGAAGTTCAAGTAATTTGGAGTGATTGTTCAGGTAAAGTTAAATATAGAAATATCTTCTCAGTATTGCACTCGGCATTTTTTTTCAGGAAATTTAAAGGATTTTTCATTCAACGAAAACCCCGGATTTTCTGCAGAGTTTTTTACAAAAAGAAGTGGAGATGATCCTTTAGATTTTTATAAGCTTTTTTTGGAAAATATTTTACCCACAATGGTTCAAGAAACTAACAAATATGCGGAACAAAAAATTATATATGGCATAGCAAATGAAACTATGAATAAAAACTCATTGTTAACACATTGGAAAGATACCGATGAGTCAGAAATGTTGGCATTTATTGGAATGCTTTTATGGATGGGATTAGACAAAAAGCCTACGCTTAAGGATTATTTTTCTCGCAATTTACTCTACAATAGTGACGTGGGAAAATATATTGGCATGTCAAGGATACGATTTGAGTTCTTAAATAACGAAACATCGGATCCGACCAATCGGTTATGCAAGATTGAACCCTTAACAAATAGCCTAATCAGTAACTTCCAAGGAGCCTGTATTCCCAAAAAGAAGTATGTATTGATGAAACAATGATTCCTTTCAGAGGTCGACTCACTTTTCGCCAATACATTCCGGGTAAACGCACAAATACGGCGTCAAAATTTTTAAACTGTGTTCGCAGAAAGGGTATACATATAACTTAAAAATATATTCTGGAAAGGAGAACAACCCAAACGAATTACCAGTTGCCAACCGCGTAGTTCTTGAACTTATGGAACCTCTTTTAGATTGTGGACGGTTACTATGTACAGACAACTTTTATACCAGCGTTAGTCTCGCACATGCCCTGTTGGAAAGAAACACGCACCTTATTGGTACTTTGAGAAAAAACAGAAAATTTAACCCTAAGCCAGTTACGGATGCTACACTCGAAAAAGGAGCTATGACTGCACGTGAAAGTAATACTCATGTGATTGTAGGAAAATGGAAAGACAAAAGGGACATTTTATTTTTAACAACTGAAGCAGTTCCTGAAATGACAGATGTGCAAACAAAAAGGGGTACTGTGAGAAAACCATCCACTATCGTAAAGTATAACAGTATCAAGTCATTTATAGATGTATCAGACCAAAAGGCTTCTTACTCGACTACTGTTCGACGCGGAATAAAGTGGTACAGAAAGGTTGCCGTAGAATTATTAACGAATACTGCAGTAGTAAATGCTCATATAGCATATCAATCAATAACTAAAAAAACGTGAACATAACCAAATTCAGGGAGCAGATTACAAGCAAAATTTTCGATGATAGACATTTTGTAATGAATATTTTAACTGAAAATATTTCCAAAAATCACGTTTTGATTGAAAAAAATTAAAAGGGTAGATGTACCAGATGCTATAAAAATAACAGTGAAAGAAATGGTCGGGGCTATGCAATGGCTAACACTCCTCGAACGAAAATGCACTGCCAAGCATGTGAAGACAAATTTATGTGTATGAAGTGCTTTTTTGATACTCATAACTGCGGATTGCGGAAATAGGAAGTGTGAGCAAATATGGTACACATAGTTTTAAACAAATGAGTTTGATTTTTTTATACATAAACTGTGTGTACCATATTTGGACACACTTCAAAAACTGTTTTTTTGTAAAAAACACTATGTGATTTTTCTATTTGTATGTTTTAATGGAATAAAATGTTAATTTTTTAAGAAAAAAGGGTGTTAGTTTCTGGAAGTCATTTAGCGTCGGAAGGCGTAGTAGCCAAAGTGTTAAAATAAAAGATTCAAAATGGTGGATTTTGGCATTTATAAAGCCTCAGATTCAGGATATAAGGGTTTTGAGGGTGCTGGGTCAAAATTTAAAAAATAATAATCTTAAGTCAAAATTTAAAAATTTGAAATGGCGTATTCAAAATGGCGGATTTTGGCATTTATAAACCGATTTGTCTCAAATTTAAAATATAAGGAATCAAGTTCTTTTGGAATCAAAAAAGAATCGATTTCGGATGATTTTAAAGGTATATAACGAATCCGGATCACGGATCCTATTTTTAAAAATTAATCGATTCCAGCTTTCGAATCTTTAAAAAAAAACGATTCCTACTCAGCTCTGCCTCGCAGGTTGTTTTTTAATGTCTATGTTATATCCGACGTTCCTAGGTTTGACTAGTCAATCCTCAGGAATGACTTTAGGTCTTAGTCAAAGAACAAACAAATAAAGTTTTTGGGTCTCTGACTAAAGAATTTTCGTCAAACCTAGGATAAACTAATTTGGTCAGGCAAACGTCAAAACTAAATTTAATGAAATCGGGGCTTGACCAGTCAAACTTGAATTAGGTATTAAAAAGTCTCAGTTTGTTAAATAAGATGTAATAAAACGATTTTTTTTATTTTAATATTTATTCTTGTTATATTGTCATAGTTAAAATAAATAAATTAGTCTTTATTCAGACATGGTGAGGCATTATGACATTTAGAATTGCACAATACGTCAGATCTCTTACATTTACAACTAACACAACTAACCAAAACTAACCACAACTAACCGCAAGTATAAACTTTTTTAAACGTACTACAAGTACAGTCGACGTTTGACCGAGTCTGCCAGTCGCTTCTAGTATCGACTAGGCAAAGCCCGAAACAGATTACTTTACTTTCGACGTTTGACTAAAAAATTAGGAACTTCTAGATTTTGACTAAAAATACTTTAGTCAAAGACCGAAATTGGAATTTATTTCGGGGTTAGCCCGAAGGCTTTGGTCAAACCTGGGATAAACCAGTCATTCTGCGAAGAGACTGCATATCAACCTTTGACTATGACATCTACATCACAAAATTAGTGTGCGTCAACAACCGATCGTACGATCAGTTCTAGCGTTTGTGGGTGCCTTTAAAAGAAAGATTAGGTTGTATATCAACATTAACAATAATAGTTGTGATACAGTTAAATGTCTCGAACAAAAAGTCATGCGATGCGATTAACATAACGGTCATAGCGCACGAATTGCTTTTTTCTAACGTAATTAAACCGAATTAAAATGCTTTTCTTTGGACATGAGAATATAAATTTACGGTCGTTAGAATGCCGGGAATTTGGACCGGGCGAAAATATGGTTCGTTCGTGTTTTAGTGAGAACCCAAATTAAATTATCGCATTTTTTGGGCCATTGTTTTGGAAAATATTTTCACTATACAATTAGGTATTTAATTCTTTAATTATTATTCTAAATTTTATAAATTTTCGTTATTTTGTGCCAGTGACAAAAGTTTTTGAAAGTAAATTAAGATTTCAAAAGAAATTTGACGTGAAATTTGAATTAAACGCCCCAAAAAAACGCCCCCACGATGATTTTCGCGTTGTGTTTTGCAATCTTGTCAGGAAGACTCTCGGAGATGACGTCCACGTCCAGGTTCCGGCACACCAGGTGTCCGGGGGATATTCGCCCATGCCATAATAGGATTCAGCCACCAAAAAAACCCCAAGCGTCGAGTTTCTCTCCTTCCCCTCGTGAATTTAGTGATAGTCCCAAGGAGATGACGTTCATCGGAGTTCCTGAGCTCCAGGTCGGCCGTGGGTCAATTTGAACATTATAATCGTAATCAGCGACCTCGAAAACCACTAAAAACCTGATTTGGGTCAGTTCTGACTCATATTTACAAAGTTATCAAATCTTCCAAGCCGTCTCAAAAAAATTAATTTTTTGAATGCATTTTTGGCTGCAGCAATGCAATTTGCGGTTTGTATAAGTCACAAAGTAGGTACATTTTTTCCAAAAAACTTTTAGAAGCGAATACAAAAAACCGCATTCCGATCCATCTTAGTGCAAAAAATTCCGAACTTTTGGCCTTTTTAGTGCTTCATTGCCTCGACTTATAATAATAATAAGGGACATAATTAGGGACAAAAATGTATTATGGTGATTAAAAAAAATGTCGGTACCTGTATTTAAAAAGTAAAAAGCGGCAAGTTTTTTTATTACAAAAAGAAAAAAAGCGAAAATAAAAGGTGTAAAAATTACGTGCACTTTACGTTTTTCGCACCCACAAAGTAATAGCCGATTATTCATTGAGTCACGTTTTTTCGTAACGGGCCGTAAAAAATCGTTAAAAAGGCAGAGAAAGGCCCTAAAACTCAATGATGACAGTAGGTCTTTACAAATTCTAAACCAGTGACGTGGATTAATAAACATATCAAGATTTGATATCCAGAAAGAAATCTATTGTTTGGCTCAGTTGAAAATTAGCGTATAGAACATTAAAAAAATGTGAAAATGTGGACAAAAGATTGCTTTTTTCTGTTTTCCCTATGAAAAAAACCTATAGAAAAAAAATTTTCGCTTTCTTCGCTTAGAGTGAAAAATTTTGATTAAATTGTAATTTAGTCGCGATTTTGTTAATATGACTTTTATAAAAAATCGACAAACAAACAAAATAGTGTTTTATTAAGCCTTATCGGTATTTCTTTCGCAGAGAAAAGTCGGAAAAACCTTTAAAGGTTAGACAGTTGATCTTCCGGAAAATTGAATGATTGTTTATAATATGTTGTTTAAATGCTAAAGGAAGACGCTGTCTGAGGAGTAGTTTTTCCACGGTGTTTCCATATAAATATGACAAAAGTATAAAAAACGGCTCCAAATATTGCTCTGAACGCGCCATCTCGCTCTTGCAGCAAAGAAAGCGGGGAGAAATGTTAGGCATCATGCTCTAGCGGTGGATGAGAATTGGCCAAACCAATGAATGGGATTATTCTAGAAAATTGATGGTAAAAAGAAATAGAGTTGGTGCCAGAATTGAGTTCGGAAGCATTAATTTGTCAGAAGCTATACATCTATTGGATAGGAAACTGAAAGGCCAAACACAGAGTAACCTGAAAGGACATTTATTTAGCGGTGCAATTTTAGCTTTGATGAATTTTTGCTATAAATTACATAATTAAATAATACAGATGATAATTATAATTAGTGTTGAAAATGGAAATATTTTCATGGAAATGAAAATATTAGAAAAAAGTGTCTCAGAAATATTGGAAGTTTTGGGAATATCAAACAAAATAAGAATTCGTTTTAAACCATCAAAACAAAGATTTCTATATATTTTTTTATACTTTTGTGCAGTACGAATTTTACACTAGAAAAATAATTTCCAAAAAAGAACGTATATTATAACGATTACGAATAATACTTGATTCGAGGATTTACCATTTATGCTTGTTGGTATTGCTTGCTTTAGAAAAGTTAATTGCACTCCCATGAAGACGCATAATGCTGAATACAATATACAAGGTGTGGATAATATGATGAAATATGCCTCTTGATCAAGTGCACAACTTGTTCTGTTGTCGTGTGTAATTACTTTTTTAAAATTTTACTGTTTCTTTGTATTTTAATACTCTTAAAATTTTACTTTATATAAATGGTTTTTGCGTTTTAAGCTTTTAAATGACAATTCCACTCATGGATAAATAACCACATTTGAACAAGGCTCCCTCCATTTTCAAGCTGAAATCAGCAATTGATATTTGCGCTTCTGAATGTGCCAAAAGGCCTTCAGGCGCAACATATATATTTTATCGAAAGCCAGGCTGCTTTGAAGGCATTACTTCATGCTCTTTTAACTCAAAGCTGGCCTGGGAAGCTGATAATCACTAAACCAACTGGCCAAACACAACAGAGTTCTCTGGAATGGGTACCGGACATGAAGGAGTGGAGGGCAATGAAATTGCCGATCAACTCGCCAAGGAAGGAGCACAGAGACCATTCTATGGACCTGAGCCTTTCTGTGGCACCACTAAGAGCCACCTCTACAGGAACTCAGGACATGGGAAAAAAGTCAAAAAGAGACTTACTGGAACACATCCCAGGACAGGCAGGCGAAAAGATTTATTTCGCATTCACCTAAGTACAAAAAAGCTACTGGAACTTCAAAATAATAAATGGTTACGACTTCCTAACGGACATAGCCTTGGAGGTATCACCTCAAAAAAATGGGAAAGACTGAGGATGAACAATGTCGGTTTTTGTCAGAAGAGCAAACGAAACTGCGGAACACATTCTCTGTGAATGCAGACAACGGCTTAAATACCTCGAAAGTGTATCCTACTCCTAGAGATATTACTCAGCTTGCACCGCGTAGTATCCTGAACTTTGCTAAAGGTATAGGAATTACCGGGCACTAAACAACAAAGGGTATTTTACAAAGGAATCTTTAGGTCGAAGTAAGGAGGGCTACACTAGAGCCGAGCGACCCGTTTATTACAATACAATACAATACAACCACATTTGAAATGTTAAAAATCGAAATTTGCTATCGGATATAAGGAAAAAAAAATCGGTAAGTTTATGGTTCTATCAACCGTGTAGTCCATTGTTACCTCAGTAGTGACTGTATTTTATATTAGTGATTAATTATTATTTTGCTTTTAACTTTGTTTTATTCGCGCAATTGTCTTACCAAATACCATTTGTTCTTAGATTTTAAGCCAAATATTTTTTGCCTGGTTTTGAATACTTCGGAAATTTAACTCGTTTCTCTCCGACCCAATCGGACCAATTATGGTATTACCTATGATAAACTTTCATTAAATGTTTAGTTTGATGAGTTTTGCAGTTTTTATTTCCATATTTCCAATATTTCCATATTATTCCAAAGTTTCCTGATATATTTCCGGAAAGATTTCCAAATTTATATTTCCGGAAATTTTTCATCAGTATCTCATAATATATAACTCTATCTAATCCCGATCTCTCCGCCTATGGAACTTTGCACCCTTTAAAATGCGCGCCCAGTAATAAAAAAAGGATGGAAAAAGGTACGACGAAGTGTAGTAAACAGTAGTAGTAAAAGTGTAGTAAAATAATTGCAATGTGCCTGCCAAGTCGTCATTTATTTTCATTCAGTACAGTCATGTGATCTAGAGTCGATACTCTGGGAACAGGGCCGGAGTAAATTGATTTTTAAATATCCAAATTATTCTTGGTATAACAAAAAATACATTAAAAAAATAACATTTTTAATTAAAGCTTTTAATCTGATTTACTAGATATATTAAGGTGTTCTAACAGCTCGAAAGTTTTCTTGCGAAAATTTTTCTTGCTGCAATTTGTTTTGACAATAAAGTTTATCAACAATGGTCGGACAGCTACAACAAGAAAGGTAATTTAAAAAAATTAACTCAAAGTTATGAAATTATATACCGGGTGACAACGAAATCACTACCCAGCCCTTTATTTTCTTAAATGAAAACATATGGCCTTCAAATTTTAGGATGACTATTATATCATAAGATGCCAATTTAAATATTATAACATGTGCCTATCATTTCCCGTTTTAACGGGAAACGCCATCAACTTTGATTTTTCAATGCAATACCTTGTATATTTTTCAGAATTTGGATTCTAGGATCATTCCTAATATAAAATCTATATTATATTCTATACTATCTCTGCTAGTTTTTGAGAAATGCCGATTAAAGATGACCAAACTACGCACATTATACAGTTTAACAATTTTAGAAAGTCAATTTTCGCAGCATTTCCCGGTAAAGCCGGAAGTAGTTTTAATTTTGACCTCCCGCAGATAAAGTTTTTAAGAAGAATTAAATTAAACATAATAAATTTTTTTTTTTTATTTGTTTCCCCTATAACTTTCATAATGTGCGGTCGTTTGGACATATTCAATCGCCATTTTCTAAAAATAACAAAGATAGGTATAGGATATAATACAGATTTTTTTATCAAGGGAAAGACCGGTAGAATCCAAATTTAAAAAAAAATACAGGGTGTTGCATTTAAATTTTTAAAGTAACATTATTAGAAAAGTCAATTTTTGCAGCATTTTAAAATATTTATATATAAATAATTTTAAAAATAAATAAATTAAAATAATAATTTTTTAAATTTTTTTTATAAAATATAATTCTTTTACATTTTAAATTTTTAAAAATAAAATATATAATATAAAATATTTTATATAACAAATTATTAGAAAACATCTGGAAATATTGCTTATTCAAGCAGACACACGTCAAAGAACGGCATCATATCATCTCTTTATACGGAAAATAAAAAAATTGTGAATGTGAGAGAAAAAATATTTTTTTCAGACCTATGTGTTTTCTTATGGCGTGTTTTAAGTGAAAGAAAAAATTATATCAAAATATTGCTGCTTAAAAAGACGTTAGTTGTGGTTAGTTGAACCCTAGTTAATATTTTATGTACTATGTTTCTCAAATTTAATAAAAAGACATAAAGCATCCGCATTTTCCATGCTCAAAATGTTTCAATAATAATGAGCTTTCAAATGTATAATCAAAAAATAACGAATTTCGTGGGCGGTTTTCTTTACCAGCACCAAATTTAAAGAGCATGGTGAACTTTAAATCGTAGTTACGCCGAAACTGTTTTCTAAGAAAATATATTTAGCAGATATTCAATAAGCAATGATAGGGTTAGACGTATTTTTGAATCAAAATAAATTTTATACAAGAGGGAAAATTATTTATAAATCATCTAAGAAACCTTAAAAATTGCCCTAGTACGGCCCTGCAGGTACTTCCAATCAGCTCTCCAGGGTCCGACTATTGACATCTTGACTTTTCAGCAGTGGTTATCTCGGACATGGTCCAGTACTGCCGTGAAGTTTGCTTAGATTACAATGCAAGTACGATAGGCGAATGACTTGAAAGTGTGTTCTCTGTGTTATCAAGAGTGTTTGTTTATTTAAAGGACATTTAATCGTTTTGTGAAGTTTTCTCGATTTTTGAATTAACTCTGGATTTATATTGAATTAATTAAGTAAGTAAGGGTGGATAATTAAAATTTTGGTTTTTACTGGTAATGTACAGTGTTTACTGTAAAATGTGCTTCGATATTTATAATCCACTTTTTTGTACTTTATTGTATAAAGGGAACAGTTTTCTCATAATATTTTGTTTTAAAGGTGTTTTTAATTTTAAAGGGTTAGTTCACTGTAAAAGGTTTTTTAAAAATTTAAATAAAATTGAAATAAAGGGTTAAAAAAATTTGTCTTTTATCTTATTAAAAAAAACTTTTTTTTACCTCTGTGAAGAGATATTGACAATCAATTGTGCTAATTAACGTTTTCGATATCTCATGTATAAACCAACATTCATTTCGGAATATCTCGAAAACGGTTATAGATCAAAGTATAAGAAAATTAAAAAAACAAATTTTTTGACCGTTTTGTTAAAAATATAGGGTGTTTTCAAACCTGTGTTAAAAAATAAAACTGGTTAATCCTCACGAAATTATAAGACGAAAATGTGGTATAAAATTTTTTCGAATGTCGCTTCGTTTTGAAGGGTGTTGACAAAAATTTTTTTTCGCGTTTTCTTTTTATTAATAATTAATGAGACAAAATATTCGAATAATATTTGTCACACATACTAAGGGGTTTGAGCACTTTATTTTGAGTTCATGTTGAACTTTTCAATTGGTTCATTGGCAGAGATCTGGGTAACGACTAGTGATGAGCGAGACCGGTCTTGGTCTTTTGGTCTTGGTCTTGCAGCAAGACCAAGACCGAGACCAAGACCAAGACCGCCTTCTCGCTTTTCAAGACCAAGACCAAGACCGGGTATGCAAAAAACAAGACCAAGACCAAGACCGAGGGTGCAAGACTACAAACCAAGACCGACCTGCAAGACTCTTGCACTTTTGTCACTTTTTTTAAATTATAATATTTAATTTTTATAATTAATATACGAGTATTTCATACAGACATGACAAAAAATGTGTCGAGATCTGCCTAAAAAGGCGATTATTTTATGAGTAACAGGTTTTTTTAATAAAATAATAATTAAATCGATCACTTCGTTTTTTAATAAAATTATCAAGAAACAATATTCAAAAATAATAAGATTGTGACTCAATGGTCCGACAAAGCTCGATATCTCCAAAACCATTTACGACAGAGAAAAACTAAAGTACAAAGTTATAGAAGCTGAAATTTCTTACCTATTCCTAATCTTTTTTTTTTAATTAGGTATCTAGTGATGCCACTTACTGGGTCAAAAATATCCAAAATCCAGGAAAACATTATTTTTGTTCACACTGTAAGAAGTGGCATCATAAGATGCTCTTTTAAACTAAGATATAAATGTAAAAGTGATGGTTTAATAAAAAATATATTTATCATTTTCTATAGGAATACTTTTTATATAAATGGATTTTAAATTTCACTTCCGGTTTAGACGGAAAAGTCAAAACAATACCAAAGTATAATGATGACGTCATTTTTTTCAAAACCGAAAATGATATATAAAAAACCCTCTACGTCGACATTGTACCTATATGACAGTTCAAAATTTCCAGCATAATATACAGGGGAAACGATTTTTTTTAAAAGAAAGTTTTGCTATAATTTTTTTATTTTGGGTTTAAAAACTAAAAATAAGGAAGTTTTCTTAAGTGGTGGTGGATTTTTTGAAAAATTCTGAAATAGAAAATAATTTTACATTTTACGCCCTTTTTTTTATAATTTTTTTATATTCAGTTTTTACCATTATGAACGGTTTCGGATATATCGATCTTTGTATATCGAGCCACCTTGTATATGCAGAATTTTATAAAGTTTTGTACAAACTTTGTACGGCAAATGTTTGACTAATTTGAACATGGTTTTTTTTGAACTGAAAAGCTTTCTAAATCCCTTTTTTTTTAGAAACCAATGTTTACATATCAGAATATTTTCATTCAATTTCACATCTGGTTGAAATTAAAATTTTTTTTTCTGCCCTCAGAATACTCAGTATTGTAATTTTATATGCTTCTTCAAAGAAAATTTAAATTTTTCCCCATCCTCAAATGAAGCGCTATAAATAAATAAACCCCACATTTAAAATATCCTTTTTAATCAAATAATTTAAATGTACATAAAAGGGTTAAAATTGGAATTTTAAAATTTTAAAGCAAACAATATAGTCTCCATCTTTATTTATTTGAAAGTTTAAAAAAATATATTTTTTTTTTAAAAAATTCTTAGTTTAAATTATTACTCCAAAAAAAAAGAAGCCAGCAAGACTCTTGAGCAAGACCAAGACCAACCCCCAAGACCGGGTTTTGGTTGCAAGACCAAGACCAAGACCTTCTTTAAGCTTGCAAGACCAAGCCAAGACCAGACTTGAAGACCAAGACCAAGACTAGCCCGGTTTGGTCTTGGTCTTGCTTGTTCATCACTAGAAGACTACTAGAAATTCGCAAAAATAAATAATACGAGCCTGTTAAACACTCAAAATTCCTATTTTATTAGACAAAAAAAAACTAAATCTAAGCAAATTTAGTTTCTCGCATTTTTCTTATATCTCTTACAGTCCTCGAGTAAAAAATGAATTTAATTCAGGATTTTCAATTAACAGATTATATCAAAAAAATATTATATCTAAAAGCTCTGAATAATGCACCCAAATCATCAAATAAATTGCTGAAAGTGTCCTCCATGTCTGAGCATGATTGCGAATCCTATTAAAACCGTTAATAATCCCCAGTTCCAGTTCTACAGTTTCAATAGGGGTAGTATAAACAACTTGTTTAAGGTGAACCCAGAAATAAAAGTCCAACGGATTAAGGTCCGGCGATTGGGGTGGGCATGGGTGAGGTCCACCTCTACTTATCCAACGATCAGGATATTGTTGATCTAAATAATTTCTAACAACTGCGGCAATTCCTCTCCAAGAAAATTGTAGTAGGCTTCACCAGGAAGTCGTATAGGAAGAAAATGCGGTCCAACTAAAGTATCTCCAATAATTCCTGCCCACACATTAACTGAAAATCTATGCTGGTGACCTTCATCGATGATAGCATGAGGATTATTATCAGCCCAAATATGGTTATTATAAATATTTGTAATGCTGTCCCTCGAAAAATTTGCTTTCTCTGTAAAAAAGATTTTTTCGAAAAATTTTGGACTCTTAAAGACTTTTCCTGAAACCAGTTACAAAAATTAACTTTAGTTGGAAAGTTTTGAGGTATACAAAGCTTGTATTTTTTGTATGTGATAAGGATAAAGAAAATAGTGCGTTTAAGATACTCCATACTGTTTTGTGGCTTACATTCAACTCGTTTCCGATTTTTCTCGTACTTGTGCCTGGAGATTCTTCCACCATATTTAAAACGTTTTTCTCAAGTTCCGAGGTTCTTACTGTAAATTGTGGACCGCCTAATTTATTTTTTGCAAAACTACCTGTTTCCTCTAATCTCAGATGCAATTTTGTAAATGTTTTTGAACATGGTATTCGTCTGTTAGAAAAACGTTCTGCATACAAACGCCTTGCCTCCAGTGCATTACCATTTGCCAAACCGTACATAAAATGAATTTGAGCCATTTCTTGATTGGCAAACTCAGCCATTAAAAAAAATTATTAAATTTAAAATTCGCTACACTTAAATTGAAAAATAATTCTCGGAGATACTTGACACTTCAATTGACTTGGAAGAAAATAATTGTGATTGCCATGGAAACACGCAAAGCCTACTCGTTTATTTAAACAACAAAATGATGAGACTTTTCTGACGTGAACAATAAAATTAATTTTTTACTCAAGAACTGTAAGAGATGCGAGAAAAATGCAAGGAACTTAATTTGCTTAGAATATTTTTTTTGTCTAATAAAATAAGAACTTTGAGTGTTTAACAGGTTCGTATTATTTATTTTGCGAAATTCTAGTAGTCGTTACCCGGATCTCCGCCAATGAACTAATTAAAAAGTTTAACATGAACTCAAAATAAAGTGTCTAAGCCCCTTAGTATGTGTGACAAATATTATTCGAATATTCTTTCTAATAAAAAGAAAACGCGAAAAAAAAAATTTTTTTCAACACCCTGTATTTTCAAAACGAAGCGACATTCGAAAAAATTTTATACCACATTTTCGTCTTATAATTACGTAAGGATTCACCAGTTTAATTTTTTACCGAGGTTAGGAAACACCCTGTATATTAATTTTTAAAATTTTACTAGGTCTGTTTGTTATTAACTTTTCGATAGTATTTCACCAAAACACTGATTCTTTAACTTTTAACTACAATGCGAATATAAATTTAATAGACACCTGGTACGATTGATATTTATAAGTTCTTATTTACGCGCCCCCGTATAATTCGCTCAATGTTGTTTATTAAATGACAGGATTTCATTACCCTAACATGTGATAAAGACAAATGATATGTTTGTTTTCCTTATTCCGGCGGCCTTTAAACAATAAACGTCATAAAAATTTGATTAGTTTTTTGGCTTTTTAACCTACATTTAACAACACTAAAGAAAAAAAAACATACACTGGACAGTAAAATTAATCAAAAAAACATTTTTATTAAAGTAAATTTTCATGTAAATATTTTATTCATGTATAGATTTTAGATGACACTTGAGAGCCCTCAGTATACTTGAAAAAAAAACCTCAGAAACCTTTTAAAATTAAACTAAATTTAAAAAAAAATCAAAATAATAAAATGCAACGAATAGGTTATATATATATATATATATATATATATATATATATATATATATATATATATATATATATATATATATATATATATATATATATATATATATATATATATATAAAAATATATATATATATATAGTGGTGGCAATTGTGAAAAAAACCTTACTGTGGAATTTTGTAACTCACGTTAGGGATAATGGTTTTAAACGATCAAAAAATATTTTTGTAGAAAATTTAACGCTTTACAAAAAAGGTTTCTTACAAATTTTTAATAAATTATTTTTTTTAAAATTATTCAACGTAAAAGTTGGATTATTATTAAATTTTTAAATTTCTCCAATTTTTCGACGCAACTATCAACTTTATGAGAAAATTTTATAGGGCATTTTGTGTAGAGCATTCAATTTCCTATAACTTATCTCTTAAAAAAAATTGATATTTCTTACAGGTCGAAAGTCATTTGCAAAAAACTAAAAAAATGTTTGAAAAAGTTGTCATTTTACTGCTTGAAATTAATCATTATAATAAAATTAATGGATTTTAACCTAAAAATTGATCAAAACTTTTTATTGGAGAGGTTATTGAAAATAAAATGTTCTACAAAAAATATCCTATGAAGTTTTCTTATAAAATTGATGGTTGTGTCGGAAAATTAGAAAAATAAAAAATTAGTATCAATCCAACTTTAACGTTAAATAACTTTTAAAAATATAAATATATCAAAAATTTGTAAAGATCTTTTTGTAGCGCGTTAAATTTTCTACAAAAATATGTTTTGATCGTTTAAAAATATTATCTCTAACGTAAGTTACAAAATTCTAAAGTCCAAGAGAACGTTGTTCCCATGTTATTTAAATGGGAAATTGAGATTTACGATGCACCTCTTAATATTTATATTAGGAGCTTTAACTTTGACAATACTTTTTTTTACTATTTCCAACAATATTTTTAATTTAACAAAAAAAAATGAGACTATTATAGTCTTAGAATTTATATTTGTCTCTAGGATACATAAGTGAGTACTTACCTATTATGCGTGTAAAATTAAAAGTTCACAACAACATAACACCCTGTAACCCAGTAACTGAAGACCTGAAAGTTCCCAAAGCTGTAAATAAATCTGTACTTCAGTACAGTTTTCATTTGTGGCTCAATTCTTAGGTCTTCCCGGATGCTTTCGAGCGAGAAAAAGTTTATCACGATTCCGACGTGGGAACCCGCTAAAAAGGGCCCCCCAAAGTCCCAAAAATGAGTTTCCCGCAGTTATCTGCCAAAATATGCGAATTAGAAAACTTTTGTTTAGACAAAAAATGGAGATCACCTTAAAATCTACAAAAATGGTCCTTACCATTTTTTCGCAACACCAATATTTTTCGCAAAAACGGCTGTCAAAAAATTCATAACATTCCACAATGGATAAATGTGGTAGTAGTAGTTCCTTACTAAAAAATGCAGATGAGCAAAACAATTTTTTATCAAAACGCAAAGAAAGATTGTGAAGGAAATTTTCTGGGATCATTAAACACTTACTAAGGTCTCATTATAAAAAAGAAATGTTAATAGCAAACCATTTTTAAAAAAAATATCAATAAATTAATGAGATACTCTTAAAATATTGTGAAAAAAAACTTTGAACGCTTTTTTCAATATTTAGAAAATCCAGAATGGAACCACACTCATATGCAATAGTAGGTACGGGTTTTCCCATTCCGATGAACTTTAAATGATTAAAAAATGTACATTATTGCCCGAGTAATGGAACAATTCGTCCGCCCGCTTATAAGTGAATCCATGAAGATAGCGGCATTCTAGCGGTAGAGCGGCAGCTGAATTTTGGGTCCCGTTATCTCGAAAACTATCGATTTTCGAAAAAAAATATAAGTAGCATTTTTGTAGATTACAAGGCAATCTTCATTTTTTGTCTAAACAAAAATTCTTCAATTCGCATATTTTGGCAGATATATTTACAGCTTTGTCCCTTCATTTATTGGACTAAATAAGTAATAATTTGTTTTTAAACTTTTTTTTCTAGTTAATTTTGCTTTTCAGTGTATTTTATCTTATTAGAAAAATAAAACTATTATATTAATATCCATATTTCTTTTTATGTAAAAAGTTACTGAAAATTCATAAAATTTCAGTACTCGTGTACCAGACAAATAATGAAAACGTCCCATTTATAAACAAAATCAAAAATTTCCAGACATCTAACATTGTTTAATCTCATTTTATAAACTGATGTTAATTTATTTTGTTTATTGTCCGATGACATATTATCAATAAATTATAAAATATTTATATGAGCCTGGACAGTTGTTTATATTACTTATCAATTAAAAAAATATCTTCTGTTATGATTGTAATGTTGTTATTATAGATTAATGTAACTACTATGTGTCTACTTGTATCTATATATCAAAACATAAATTGCCCTATAAACTGATTTTTTATATTAGAATAAGTCATATTATTGATTTCTTGTCTATGTCCATGTCTCTAATATCCACTTTTGCATGCTCAAGTAATATTGCAACTTTACTGGTTCTTCTTCTTCTTTATATTCTTCTTTAGCCCTGGGAGCCGTCTTGATTTACTACCAGAAGCAGCGCAGCCTCTTGTGCTTTTTGTGCCCAATCTCCCATTATCTTTTATATCAATCCTTCCATTAGTCTTGTTCCTTCTACAAGTGTATAACCCCGAGACTGGTTGGTTGATATATTCCTGTGGGCTCATTTCGGTTGCCGAAATAATGCCTGTATTTTGTGATTCAATGCTTCACATTCGTACAGGATATGGAAGGCTGATTCTTTCCCCTCGTCGCACATTCTGCAACTTGTTCCCATTGTACGAGCCTATCTTGTGTAGGTGTCCTCTTAGGTCATCGTGCCCTGTTAGTAACCCTACTGTTATGCGAAGTCTTTTCCTACTTTGTCTGAGTAGTTTTTCCTTCGTTCTTTTGGATGGGCACTTATAAAGCTTTTTCCATGTCTAATTCTACTGAGGTTTCCCCAGTATTCCTTGTGTTTGTTTTGGATCTATTCCCTGGTTTGCCCTCGTGCTGTGGCTTTGGTCACTCCAAGAGCAGGTTCTGGTCCAAAGTATGGTGTGGATGGTCCCTGTCTCGCAAGCTCATCCGCTTTGTCGTTGCCTTCTATGTCCTGGTACCCACAAGTTCTGTTCTTCCAAGACTTCCAGTTCTTTTTGGCATTCCCATGTCAGCTTGGACGTTATCTTGGGGTTTACTGGTGCCCCAGTGATGCTTGGCTGTGTTATTATGCAGATCCGCTTGTTTTTATAAGCCCTCCTGTTATTTTCTTTTGCACAGTGCAGTAAAGTATATATTTCCGTTTGAAATACAGAACTGTGTGTTTCTAGTGGAATGGAGAATTGTGAATTCCTCATTTCACTGTACACGCCCGCTTCCAACTACAACCGTGCCAGGGAGATCGGGTTGCTGCAAGGAAGTTTAAAGGTGTATGGAAGCCCAATACTGTAGAACAAAATTGTCTAGGCGTGCAGGGCAGCGGGAATAGGGGGTTGGCCCCGCGGAATTTGCGCAATGAATAGTAGGTCAGGGCCGGATTTCCATAATTCTTTGTTACTATCTATACAATTGACATCATCAAATGTCAAATTCCAACATTCACTGTTTTTTTTTAATTTTTTGCACAAAATTGTTGGTTATTAAAGGATACTACTATAGAATATTTAAAATTATTGTGTAATATTGGATTTTATATCATCTGATATAATATGGAAAGAATAGATGGCGCAACTTTACTGCCTTCTATTTAAATGGTCGATATTTTTGGAAGTTTTGTATTTTTACCAAAAATCTTTGTAAATAAATAAAAAAAAACGATTTTTTAAAATAAATTTCAAACATTGTATGATAGTATTATGTGCTTATCACCAATTTTGTGATCAAAGAAGGGCAAGATAGTGTAAATGAGTTTAATCTAATCCTAAGAATCTGGTTGTACATTAAAAAGTGAAAATTTTTATAAGTGCTTTTTAGGCATATACTTTTCACTAATAACAAACATTCATGAGACAGAATAACAGTGGTTAAAAATGTTTAGTAACCTTTGGTACCTGAGTATCCATTGTAACAGTATCCGTTAAATATTATGTGTGTACAGTATGTCGAGCTTAAAAAGTTGATAATGCAAGATTAAGAAACCAAAAATCTAATTAATATATAAATGGTATTGTCTCGAAAGTTGCCTCCTCTTCGATTTTGATCAAATTGGGTATACAGGGGTTTTTTGGGGCGCTGATTACAAATCTGAAAAAATATCTTTTTGGCAACGTTTCGTTTCCGAGATCTTCATCATCAAAGTTGAAAATTAAACTAACCTCATTTTCACTATATTCTCCCTTCTTTTTGTACACAATTCTTGATTTTTACACTAAAGTGGCACACAATATTTTATAAACACCTTTTAAAACCTTGTATTTTTATTTATTTTACATCTTTTTTCCATTAAATTGCGAACTTTTAAGTTCAAAGGCAGCAGCCATATTTGCTTAAAAAATAAAAGTGTAAAAAGGAGTAAAATAAACATAAAAAAAGTTTTTAAAAGGTGTTTGTGAAGTATTGTGTGCCAATTTAGTGTAAAAATCAAAATTTTGGCAAAAAGAGAGGGAATAGTGTAAATAAGGTTAGTTTGATTTTCAATTTTGATGATAAATATCTCGAAAACGAAACATTGCCGAAATTTTTTTCAGATTCGTAATCAGCGCCCCAAAACACTGTATACCAAATTTGGTCAAAATCGGAGAAGAAGCAACTTTACAATTACCAATACAAATACAGAAAAAGCAAAAAGGAACTTTAACATAAAATGGTACTTCCTTTCATTCAATTAGAGGGACCTGTATATATTAAAATTTGCCTGGTCTGCCCAGTAATCAATAATTTTGATGCTTTAAAAGAGTGTACTAAATTATTAAATGAAATAAAAGTACCTAAATGTAAACCTTATTTCTTTTTAATACTCCACAGAAATACACAAACATTGTGGAAATCATCTAAAAGATAGTTAAGATTGCCTTACGTTTCTCACTAATTTTTCCTATGAAATTTTCATTTTCTATTATTCATAATTGGTATATTATTATTTATTCGGTTACCTAACGTTACGTCTTATAAGAAGCCCCTAATTTAAATATAAGAAATACTTACCTAAAGTTAAAAAGACGGGTATCTACCCTTGGATTTGCAAGACAAAACCATACAACCTCTAGTCATTTTGTTACGATATTATAAGTAACAAACAATAAACACAAAATTAAAGTCACAATTTAATAAACACTAATCACTAAAATAAGAAGGTTTTTATCAATCCAAAAAACGGTACTCCGGCTCTCATAAAAGTATAATGTGTTGGCTAACTTCACACTGATTTATCAGTGTGTAAGTTAAATTATTTCGTGGAATTTTGTTATTGCGCAGAATCGGCGGGGCCAACTCTGACAGTTATTTTCATACTGGGCTGGACATTTTTTGATCGAATGGGCCATAGCATTGGGCTTCCATACACCTTTAAACTTCCTTGGGTTGCTGCCACTCTCTTCGATCTGGAATTTTTACCTCGAACTTTTTGTTAAATAAGTATTGGGGAATCATCTGGTCTGGTCTCTCATCCAGGATGTTGCCGACAACCTGACTTTTTATGTTGTAGTGTCCCAAACTAGCGTAGACACCAGTTTCTGTAGCAGTCGGAAGTAGCTCATTTTTGCCTCTCCCATCACTATGAGGTTAAGTGTTGGAAGGTTTAAGAGACATTCCATGGCTGCTGTTGGGGTTGTTTTAATTGCTCCTTTTATAGCTAAGCAAGCAAGTCTTTGTACCTTGGCCAGTTCTGTAACAGCAGTTCTTTGTCGCATTTTTGTCCACGATACCAGTGATGCGTATGTTATCATAGGCCTTACCACCACGGTGTATAACCAATAAACCATGTTTGGTTTAAGGCCCCTTGTTTTCCCATGAGCTCGCCTGATAAACATAAATGTCATCTCCGCTTTCTTTCTTATTTTTTGAAGATGTTGGTTCCAGGTAAGTTTTGAGTCTAGAATGACACCCAAATATTTTACCTCTCCCACAATCTTGATTGTTTTACCTTGTAGGGTCAGGGGTCCTAAGCCCTCTAGATTTCTCCTTTTGGTGAAGGCAATAATGGCTGATTTAGAAGGGTTTATGTTTAGTCCCTCCTTTCTCGTCCATCTGGTAACTGTGTTTAGGTCCTGTTGCATTTTATCCCTAACAGTGTTGTTAAATTTTCCTTGGGCCATAATGACGAGATCGTCTGCGTATCCCAATGTTTGGTGCTCTTCAAGTTGAAGGACATTTAGTAGGTCGTCCATGACAAGGTTCCATAGCAGTTCAAGACTTATACGATCACGTTTAAATTCAGCAACCCATCTTTCTACTCTTCAGAATAAATTTTTTGTACTTTTATCTTTGATGATTATTTTTACAGGTTATGTGAATTTTCATACCAAATCTCATAACTTTATGTGAAACGATAACAAAATTATGATAGGGGAAAACACGATGAAATTTTTCGTGTAATATACACACTGCATGCGAAACTTGGCTCAGATATTTGCCACATTTTATAATATGCCCTAAAGAATGTGGTAATATTAAGAAGAAATTTCCCCATTGCAACATAACAGTTAACAGCGGTACGTATTAAAATTCCTGGTGAGATTTTACCATATTTTTGTCCACCTTCTACTTCCTGCTTGTGGAGCAGTAAATCATCTCAAGGACGGCCGATTGTAGAAAGCCAAATTACGAAATAATCGTCGGTTTCCACTGACGCAAAACTCAATGGCTTATTAAAAGTTCTAACGATTTGGTTTTATTAAAAAATGGTGCAATTTGCTTATCAACTAGTCGACGTATCGTATTATTGTTTAGTTGTTTTAGGTAAAGTTACACACAAAAAATCTATTGTTGATTTTTTTCGGACTTGCGTTGTTAAATTTATTAATCCCACCAAAAACACTAGAATTTTATTCACACCATGCACTGACAGCACTGTACTTTTAATTTTATCACACATAAAAGGAATCGATTTACGAATTCGGATCCTCGTAAAGTGATTGAATCACCAATACGAAGTACAATTCCTTTTTTAAGGAAAAAAATCGAATCCAGAGAAGCGATTGCTATTTATCGGATCACAAATCCGAATCATCTTTAGTTTTTATACTTCGCTCTTTTTTACCTGGTTTTTCTTTTAATTACTATAAATAAAGCAAAAGGTAAAAGTAAATATTTATATTTTATAAAAACTAACAAATGGATAAATTAATTAACAATTTAATAAATTCAAACAAACTTAAATATCCTTCCAAACAAATTTAATATTTTATTGCGGCCCCGGTTTTTTCCAAGGCAGAGTTTAGCCTTCCAGGCATCGAATGGACCAAAGCCCGGGCGTAGTCCGGATTTCCTCGTAACTCATTCCACGCCTCTAAAATTTTATCCTTAAGTTCGTTTATATTTTGCGGCCTAAACTCATTTCCCTATTTATTTTTTTAACTAATAAGCCCCAAACATTTTTCATAACATTTAAATCCGGACTACGTGCGGGCCATGGTAAAACCCTGATACGCTATAGACTTGCCGGGCCGTATGAACGGGACACTTATCTTGCTGAAAGATAAAATTTCTGTCCGGAAATCGATCCAGTACAGAAGGAAGCATGATATTCTGTAGTAGATCATATATCGCATATCGATAAAGTCCTTTGCATTGCCATCAAGCGGATTTGATAGCTATTCTGCCCTGTTTCACAAATCGTCCTTGCCCGCAACCCTAAGCACTCCCATGCTGCCACACATATTCACGGTTGATAATAGTTAATATCGATGTCATATAAATTGTGCATCTTCTATATTTTATCTATATGTAATATATTCTTAAAAAAGGTCCACCACATCTTCATTGTTATTTACTTTATGCTATTTCTATTTAATAATAATTTAATGGATAGTATGATTCTAATTTTTTTTTTAAAGTTCCATTACATTACAGGAGAGAGTAAAACTCACATTACATGTCAATACACAAAAACGATATTTATTTATGTTGGTATAGTAACATTTAGGTAAAAATTGTAATAAGATATAAATCTAATATTTCGTTGATCCAAATAACAAAAATGTAAACTTACTTTAGAAACATTGACACGCTTAAAGTACAATACTAATAAACATAAAATTTACTTTTGGTGAAGATTGTTCAAGAGGAAAATTACAATTGTTTTTTTGAAATCTTCGAGATTTGGTGTTCGAAAAAGCGTCAATAACGTCTTCGAAGTCCACATTCTTAGTTATCGCATGTTCAATGCTTAGAACTGCTACATTTTGAAGACGTGTTTCACGCATTTTAGAGCGGGAATAATCTTGTATCCGTTTCAGAACAGAAAATGACCTTTCTGCTGAACAATTAGTAGCAGGGATGGTCAAAAATAGCCTCAACGTAATATCTATGCGCACCCTTAAATTTGCCGCCCTGGACTGTAGCCCCTTCAGCCCCCCCTTAAATTCGCCACTGCAGCCATCCCCAAACATTTACCGAAAATCGCCCACTACTTCTGTCCTTTTGAGTATATTTTTCATCAAATCGTGTTCCTTGAGGCCTGTATATCTTAAGTGTTCTATTGTAGCACGACTAAAACACTTTTTCATCGGTGAATATTATATTTTCCCAAAAAATCGGATGTTCCAAGTAAAATTTTAGAGCAAATACAATGCGTTGTTCTTCATTTGCATTTGTTAAAAAGGGTTTTTTAAGGCCGCCGGGTGGCAGCGCAATTCGGATATTTTGCCTTATTCTTCGCTGTGCCGTTCTAAAAGATGCTGGAAAATTGCTCTCCTTTTTTGCTGTAACTACAGATTTAAGGGTTTTGGTTTCTCAGAACATTACCCAAATTATTGTCTTGTTCTTGATTCGATGGTTTGGGGCGATCATTTCCAGTTCTTCTTTAAAGGGTTGTTTCCGCCTTTTTAAACAAAATGAATAGTACTCTTTCGGATGTTAAGCTCTTCCGCCACATCCCTTTCGGCAACCTCTCTGCTCAATAAAATGAATAATTAATACTTTTTGATCCAAAGTTAAGTTTGGAAATTTTAAAAAAAATATTTTTAGACACTGACAACAGACACCTGTTTCTTTATTAGGTTTTTCAACAGGTATTTATGTTCAGTAGAAGGTGGCATAAGCCTATTTTACGAAAGGGAAAAAGAACCGCCCAAGATTTAATGGCCGTTACTGTACATCTTATTTTAATTCTACAGAAAGTTTCACAAGTACCGTTTAATAATTTCTCTGATTGCGAAATATTAAAATGTATTAAAATTTGATATTAATTTTTCAAGACACCCTGAAATGTTCCATTTTAAAGTTCCTCGGGGTTATCTAAAGGATTACATATTAAAAAATTATGAAAATCGGGAAATTAAATCTTTTAAGATCAAATGCAAGTAAAATTTATTCCCGTTTTTGGATACCCACACTCTATGGTTACGGAAAAAAAATGTTTTATTTAAATGTTGTTTCTCTGAAAAACAACATATTTTGGCTAAAAATCACATATTAGGTGTGTTTCCTTATTTAAAGATTTAAACCACTTAACAAAACTTTCTCAATTTTTTCACGGCCAGACTTATGTAAATTTGCACACCAAACCTCATTCCTTTATGTGGAACAATAACAAAATTATGATAGAGTTCCAAGATACGATCAAACCAAGAGTGTTAAATAATTTAATGTCCGACTGGTATATTATTTGACAAATAATAATATTATGTCAAAGTCAGTTAAATACGAAATATTACTCTAGGGCGTTATTAAAAAAAATAACGCCCTAGGGCCTACAAATTTACCAATAAAAAAACAATAAATTATCTTCATTTAAGAATTTATTACGAATATACAAACATACTTACACAATATACTTATCATAATAAAAATTATTTTTTAAAGTAAAACGTACAATTTTTAAACTGACCGGAAAATTCCACATTTCTATACCCCACCGCAGTTGCTGTGTTACTTGAAGTAATACTTTTCCCAAATACAAGGGAAGCATTAGCCAATTTGGAGCTTTCACTATCATCTACGTACCCTCCTGCTACCGAAGAACTCTTCCAGCCTCCTAACCTCATTAAGCTCTCGGAACTACCTCCCGCATCAGAATGAATTGTTGCCGCTGTACGTCTTAAACAATGACCTGTGTACGCCTTAGCATCAGGTAAACCCAAATATGTAGTAATCTTAAAGGGTATATTTCCAAATGTATTTTTACCCATGGCTGCACAGTACATCGTTTAGTACGATAGCACAAAAAAACCTATCAATAGGTGCACTTTTAGGTCCAAAGACATAGTCCCGAATTAACTTTGTTGCGCACATTTCACTGTCATCAATAACCAAAAAAACTCCTTGCTTGCCCATTTTTACTTTGTGGAATGTCAATAAATATATGCTGACCCACATCGCAGGCACATCGGAATAAATTCATTTTCACAAGCTCGTCTCTTCTACAAGCTCCGAATACACCTATCACTAATGCAACTTTACCTGCCAAATATTTTTCAGTCGGCGCTTCTTTCAAAAAAATTTTAACTTGTTCGCGCGTCAGAACCTTCGACTTTTAGGCTGATTTTCTCCCAAGTTGCTTTAGGAACTGTTGGGAAATCAACTTTTTATTACTTCTTATCTTCTTATGAACTATTAATTATTTACGTAACATTGAAAACTTTGTCCAAAAGAATTCGGAGAATATGACTCTGACAAATCTTGAAAATAAGCCATCAAAACGGTTTCGTCCCACGGTCCCGCGTTTTTCCGTCAGCCAGGCCTCAAAATGGGAATATTATTTCTCGTTAATCCGCCTAGTTTTTTCTGGCACAAGCGCATGCTCAGCATTAGCAGCTTTCACTAAAATATCTTGGGAAAGATGGGTATTTTCCACTACTTCGTATATTTTTATGCCTCATTCAAAAATTATTTTTTATGTGCTGTCTTATTGACAAATAACTTACAACCATGGTTACCACAATTACGTTTCGACAATTTTTTTAGGTAAATGCTAAATACTTGATTTGGTTTAAATAATACGTTCAAAATTTATTCAAATTTTTCTCATATAGAATATTTAGTCGGACATTAAACGTTGAAGGCACCACGGGTTTTAAGGGTAATAACGCTTTCGGTCATCGTATATCCCTTGAGCCAAAGGCCCTCGGGAAACACACCATCGACCTCAAGCGTTATTATCCTTATAATGCCCTTGATACCTTAATAACTATAATTTTAATAAAACTCAGTTAATTCTGCTCCAATAAATTTTATGAACATGCTGTACACTAATAAATTTCCTTAATGAGTAATGAAATAAACACAATTAATTGTAATCTTAATTGCCCATTACACGCAACGCATGTGACAATTGCATTGCATGTGGTTATGCATTTTTGTTCAAAAAAAAAACGTTAAAAAAATAGCAGTACGTGGTTTTCAATGCCCCAATTAAAAATCCATTTAAAGTAACTGAAAAATGCGGAAATAACTCGAATTGTTTTTGAGCTAATTGCCACAAAAAGTCTAAGTCGAAGTTCTATGACCCTGATGTAGTTTTTTATCTGTGGGCTTATTAAGGTTGAGGTCGTTGGTTCTTATGAAAATATGTTTTGGTTTCGAAATACACGGCTGAATAAAGCTAATCTATATTTGTAAATAATATATATTTTGAATAATATATATATATATATATATATATATATATATATATATATATATATATATATATATATATATATATATATATATATATATATATATATATATATATATATATATATATATATATATATATATATATATATATATAATATATATATATATATATATATATATATATATATATATATATATATATATATATATATATATTTTTTTGCCCACCACTTTTTAACATGTGGGATGGCGCCAGAGTCGTTGATTTTACAAAAGTTTAATTGATTCCCTCGGTAACCCTTCGTCAGTTATGTCTGGGCCCGCAGCGAATGTAATCAGCCCCGATAAGGGTAAAACATGTAGACGTCTTAGCCACACCCGAGGATTACATCCTTTTGGAATTTTAATGACGTATTTATTTTTTTCAGTTCAATAAGGGCCACATGGCCAAAGAACTTTTTTTTAAATTATATTAATAAAATAAAACATATTTTTGATTTTTTTTTAAAAATGGTTGACCAAGGAAAAATTTCTGGACAGGACGCGGGGGATCCGGTAAAAAAATTTACACCCAAAATTGATTACAAAAAATAATAATGATAATAAATGGACTTAGGCTGTCAGAAAAATAATACACCTATTAATTTTGTTCGCCTAGCCAGTATAATTAACTATTGTTTTCCCACTGTACAGAGAAAAATTTTCGAGGGTAATACCACGAGTGCTTAAAAATTACCGATAGTTTTCATGAAAGCTTGTTATTTATAATTGAATTGTATAACAAGCTTGAATGAAAATTATCTGGTTAATTTTTATGCACGAGCGGTATTTAGGGAGAAAATTTGTAGAATGGAGAAATATGGGAATTATACTATTAAAATGTTTTTTTTTTGTCATACAATTTTTAATTTCATGCAACATAATTACAACTGTAACTGAAATCGTTTTTTTAATTACTTTATCTATTTCTTTATCGTGTACATGACCAAATCGACTCATTTTGACTGATTTTGACGTTTCTAATTGACAATACAAACAAACAGGTTCGATTGTTCTGTCTTTGTAAGTAAGTGAAAATATCACGTTGTCTAGGCAACGTGAAATTTCCGCTGAAATTTTTTGATTTCTAACCTGTCTTATGGGAAAATTTATACATGAGTGAAATATTCGAAATAACATATTAGTTGATGAAAAATAAATTCACCCGAGGGGATTTTTTTCAAAAATAGGTTTTTATAAATGTTTTGATTTAAATGGATCATCCAAAGACTTCTAAAAAATATAAACATACGGTTTTATTGATATTAAAGCTGTTTCGAGCATAAAATAAACCATTTTTTTAACTCTTCGGTTCTGAATAGAAAAACATTTCTATGGAAGCAAATACAATTTAACCGGAATCTAACGCTTAATTCGTTTCAATTTAGCCAAATGAAACCTCCAAACTGAACGCGTCTTATTATAATAATAATTTATGTTACACTTTGATAAAGGCGGCTCTTTAGTACTCTTCAAACCATTTAACAGCAATTTGTTTTAATTTAGGCAAAACATTTGGTGCGCCAGAGACAGGCAGTCTCAACAATTTCTGTGAAAACAATCTTAATAAAACAGAGACGTACTTAGAAAAATATTTCAATAATATTTTTAGTTAAGGGGAGAGATACCTTCAGAATTTTTAAAAACCCCTTTTTTTATATTTTTATTATTTTATAGTGCTTTCGGAAGAATGTACCTACAAGTTTAGATATTGGGTTAATAAATATTTTTTTTGGGATGAAAACTGTTGAAAAAATGGTCAAAAATTTGGACCTTCGATTAAACAGCCCATATAAATTTTAATTTTAAACTTTTTTACTATTTTATAGGTTTATTCCTTCCTTTAACATATTAGTAATAAAAAAAAATATATTTTTTATTTTAAATAAATAGAAAAATTTTGACGGCTGGAGCAGTTTTTGATGCCTTGGAGCAGACGCTTGAAGAAATATTCTGCAGGGCCGCCATTTTGTTTAAAAAATTTCATGTTTTTTTCACACTAGTGATGAGCAAAGCAAGACCAAGACCGGACTAGTCTTGGTCTTGGTCTTGGTCTTGCAAGTCTGGTCTTGGTCTTGGTTTTTTTGCAAGCCCAAAAAAGGCTTGGTCTTGGTCTTGGTCTTGCACCACCCGGTCTTGGTCTTGTTTAAGGTCTTGTTGGTCTTGTTTTTTTTATTTAAAAATTTAAATTAAGCAATCTTAGATAAAAAATATATATATTTTTTTTAAAACTTACAAATAAATAAGGGTGGAGACTATTTTTTTTTGCTTTAAAATTTTAAAATTACCAATTTTAACCTTACATTTACATTTAAATTATTTGATTAAAAAAGGGTATTTTAAATGTAGGGGTTTATTTATTTAAAGCCTTATTTTTGTGATTGGAATTATTTAAATTTTTTTTGAAGAAGCAAAAAAATTACAATCTGAATATTTTGAGGGCAGAAAAAAAAATTTTAATTTCAACCAGATGTGAAATTTCCATGAAAATGATTCTGTATGTAAACATTGGTTTTTAATTCAAAAAAAATATTTAGAAAGCTTTTCAGTTTAAATAAACTTTTTATTTTCAAATTATGAAACATTTGCCGTACAAAGTTTGTACAAAAACTTTTTAAAAATTTCATATACAAGGTGGCTCGATAGTGCGACAAAGATCGATATATCCGAAACCGTTCATAATGGTAAAAAACTTAGTATACAAAAATTATAGAAAAAAGGGCGTAAAATGTAAAATTATTCTCTATTTCAGAATTTTTCAAAAAATTCACTACCACTCAAGAAAACTTCCTCATTTTTAGCTTTTAACCTAAAATACAAAATTTATAGCAAAAAATTAATTTAAAAAAATCGCTTCCCTGTATATTATGCTGGAAATTCTTGAACTGTCATATAGGTACAATGTCGACGTAGATGGTTTTTTATATATCATTTTCGGTTTTGACAAAAATGACGTCATCATTATACTTTTGGCATTGTTTTGACTTTTCCGTCTAAACCGGAAGTGAAATTTAAAATCCATTTATATAAAAAGTATTTCTATATAAAATGACAAATATATTTTTATTAAACCTCACTTTTACATTTATATCTTAGTTTAAAGGAGCAATCTAATGATGCCACTTCTTACAGTGTGGCACAAAAATATGTTTTCCTGGATTTTGGAAATTTTGATCCAGTAAGTGGCATCACTAGATACCAATTAAAATAAAAACATTAGGAATAGGTAAGTAATTTTCAGCTTCTATAACTTTTGTACTCTTAGTTTTTCTCTGTCGTTAACGGTTTTGGAGATATCGAGCTTTGTCGGACCATTGAGTCGCAATCTTATTATTTTTAAAACATGTTACTAAATCTACTAGTTATCGTTTTTAGATAATTTTATTAAAAAACGAAGTGATCGATTTAATTATTATTTTATTAAAAAACCTGTTACTCATAAAATAATCGCCTTTTTAGGCAGTTCTCGACACATTTTTTGTCATGTCTGTATGAAATACCTCTGTATATTGAATATAAAAATTGAATATTATAATTTAATAAAAAGTGACAAAAGTGCAAGAGTCTTGCAGGTCGGTCTTGGTCTTGCGTAGTCTTGCACCCCTCGGTCTTGGTCTTGGTCTTGGTCTTGCATACCCCGGTCTTGGTCTTGGTCTTGCAAGCGAGAAGGCGGTCTTGGTCTTGGTCTCGGTCTTGGTCTTGCTGCAAGACCAAGACCAAGACCGCAAGACCAAGTCCGGTCTCGCTCATCACTATTTCACACTTTAACAATGTAACAAAAATATGTCAAAATTAATAAACGATTCAATTATTTTATCACTTTAAAAAAATCATTAAAATTGATTGATTTTACCCTGCCTAAAGGTATCTATCCCCTTAAATAAATAATGGATAAATTTTTTAATAGTTATTTTTTTTGCTTTTTTAAAGGTGATATAAATTTGAATAATGAATACAAAAAAGGATTAGAAATAAAAAGATGGTTTAATTAATAACAATTAACGGACTAGCTATAATACTCATGACCCCCTTTTTTACGCCCTGTATTGAAAAGAACTTTGGACAACGTTTTTTACAAACCATTAACTATTTACTAAAAATTAAGCACTCTTTTTTCATACCGCTAATCCTAAATGTTTTTGAAAAAACGTCACTATATTTACACTATTAGTCCTGCCAAAAAAAATTAGTCTAAGTCTTTAATTTGACTGTGTGAAACTTCCTATTCCGTAGGATCATATTTTTCTATTATATGTATTTCATTATTTATTAATATTGTCGTAAATTAACAGTTAGCAGATTTAAAAAAAAATAATAAGTTATTCCGTCCCTGTCGTAACACATTTTTCTCATCACACCTAAACTGCCACTCAAAAACTAAACATAACAACCGCGATCTGGCAGCTGGCCAATTTTTTAATGGAAAGTTACAACGTTTAATTACACATAAAAAATCATTGTTTTAATAATAAAATTTATTTTATCATAATAAAATTTATTTTTCTTTCCAGATCGACGCTGCGCATCAACCGAACGTCGCACATGAAGAAAAGCTTCGTCCACATGCTCAAAAGGAACAGTTCATGTCGAACGCTTATCCTAAAAACATTCAGAGTACAGTCGTGGTCAAAAAAAGACAATCAAACGCCTGTCCGTGTCTGATATCATGTGACTTAATAACGCAGTGATGAAAGTGTTCAATGTGTCAATAATGCTATCGGTTCAACTGACCTATATACTGTTATTTCTCAGTTTGTGTGCTTCAGTTTTTTCATTTCCTTCTACGCCTTTAAATGAAAGGAGCCAAGAAATTTCTTGGCAAGCGTGGTTATTGGTCGATGACCAAAACCAAAACAGACAAAACAGTGACGGTGTGATCCCTAAACGACGCATAACCCCAAAGAGCGTCTTTGTCGCCCCTACATTCTCCCCGGAAGATCTTCCACCGTGTGCCGACGGGTACAGATCCGACGCTATGGGGAGGTGCATCAGAATTATCAAAATCGATGAAAACAAGCACCTGGAGTTCTTAGTAAGTAAGATCCATGATACCTTTGGAGACGTCGACTACGAGGAAGACTTTGAAGAAATAGATTCGACCAAATCAGAGCCTTTTCAACTAAATATAGATCTTACCATCGATGATAATGACTACAGCAATGACCCTCCTCAAGAAGATTCAAAGTTTGCTATCATTGTCACACCAACTACGAAGCAGAGTGACAAAACTACGGAAGATGAATCCAAAGTAGACAAGCGCTATGACCAGGGCAGCGAGAATATGTATGAAGAAGAGCTCAAGAAGCTGCTGAAGATGGGTACCACAAGAAAATATGATGATACTACAAGATATGTTAACATAGAAACAACAACCATAAGAAACATGGAAAATGATCAAACAGAGACTACAACTGTACGTGCAGTTGGGGATTTGGAGGAAACGACGACCCTAGTGACAACTACAGGTGATGTTGATGTTGATGAAACAACGACGCTTCGAGAAGAAATAAACAACGCAAAGTTGGATTCCGTAACGGAAACTTCTGAAGATGTTGTTGTGACGAGTACCACCGATGTCACAACGACCCTGGAAGGTACTACGGAAGAACTTACAACTGTAAAACCTCCAACAGTTACTAGTAGTTCTACTAGCAAAAGTGCAAGTACCCTAAAAATTACCACAACAACGCCAAAAATCACCACGTATCACCCCAAAGCTATAACGTATCATCCATATTTTGATATGAGTCTCTTGGACAACTCCAAAACTAAGAATCTCATAAAATTCCCTGATGAAGGGCTCACAGTTCCTAGAAGTCACGTAGATGGCACCTTTGTAAGGTTCCCAGACGTAGACTCAAAATATCAACAAGAAAGTCAAGTTCATCATACCAGAGACGTCAATGACCAATCTGGAAACTTCTTTAACGAGATTGTCACATCGGAACCGTCGGAACGGGTTCAAGAGATGGTATTGCCACCTAAAGAACCTTTTAAACAGTACTTCTCGGACAATTTACCTTCAGAACCTCGCCACTTGGGCTCTGAACCGTCTTTTTTTCCATCCAGGAAGGTTTTAGACGTTCAAGGATTCCACTCACCTCTAGTCAATCACCAAAACTACCAGTACCAGATAGGGGCGACCACAGAGAAGACCCCCGGGAAAATAAAAATGGAGAAGCACGGGAATATGTTTCTTTTCCCATCGAAATGGTCGGAAAACAACCACCAGAAACCTCTGGTTTTAAGGTTTAATAGAAAACACTTTGATGTTGACAATATAAAATTTAAAAACCATGAATTTTACAGGTCTCTTCCTATGGACGACCTCTCTTACTTGTTTGGGTATAAACACGGACAAACGAATCATAGGTAATGTTTTTTTTTGTGATTATAAGTACTGTTTAGAAGTAGATTTTTGTGTATATAGTGTTGTATGTATTTAGGTAGTGACTGTTTCTTTTTTTTTCTAAATATGTTTCGATTTTAGCCAAGTTAAAGTATCTTTGTAGTCTACTCGAGAAGTTTGTTTTCTGTGAAAAATATGAGCGATAACTCATTCGACGCAGAATGCAAATCTAAGAAAGTGGTTTTGAGGATTTTTTCTGCCAATAAAAATTGCAGTTAGTATTAACAAAAAACGAAAAAAAAGCCATTTCGATTTTTGATGATAACTCAAAAACTATAAGAGATAGCGAAAATTGCAAAAGAGTTTCTTAATGAGAAGAAAATTTCCAAAAAAAAAGTCCGAACTCGCGGAACTTTATCTCCATAATTTATAATTTTAATTTAATGCTGAAATTGATCTCTGCGCGATTTTTTTGGTTACGCACTTGGAGTCAAAATTAAGTACATCACAATAAATAAGAGCTTTTAAGGTATTAAATATTAATTAAAAAATGTAAAAAAAAATCATGGTATATCAAGAAAACTTTAAAGAATTCACTCCTGTTGAAAATTTAACTTAAGGTCGAGGTTAGACAATTGTTAATTAACAAAATTGTTTTGGAATTTCGTCTTCATTATACATTAAAAAAATGTTTAAATAATTGTCGTAAATATGTTTTGCTTCGTGAAGTCCTTATCTTCTTATATACATACTTAACAAGATTACGCCATAAAATTGTCAAAGTTATAAAATTATTATAAACAATGGATTTAAATTTATTAAACTTGTATGGCGTGATCTTGTTAAATATGTACAGGGTGATCAGTTAAGGGTAGCGAGCGGCCATATCTCATAAGATATTAGTCGTATAGATTTGAGAAAAAAAATCATGATAAAAGTCGCCAAGAGAAATTGCTGGAAATTATTTTCGACTTTGTCAAACGTCCGCTAGAGGGCGTAACAACCAACACCAAGTAGAAAAATGGGATTTTTATAGAATTTTGTCTAATGAAAGTATATCGATGATATCATTTTTATATTTACTGACCATTTTCCTACATTTTTTGTCTAAAACGTTTTGTTCTATTATCAAAATAAAGCGGTGGGGGAAGTTCAATTGTTTTTTTAAACAAACCAAGATTTCTCCCGTTTTTTGACCGATTTTAGCAAACTAGCTCATATGAAGGCATAATTTGAACTACAAAATGCTTATTTGGTTTTTAAATTTTTGACTTTTGCTGTCGCCGCTAGATGGCGTTAACTGAAATGGTAGCAAATTTTTGAGTTTTTTTCAAAAAAAACAAATGTAATGGTATATTAATTTTTATATATTTTAAAAGAGGATAAATTTCTCTATAATTTAATGAAAAGAATTTATTATCTACCTTTTTTGAACCGTTGATATTGACCAAAATATAATTTTATTACATACAAAAATGGCACGCCACTGTTTTTTATCAAAATAAAAATCAGTTTTGTAATCTCTTATTAGTTGCTAACAAAAAGAACCTCTTGTCTTTTTTTCGTTAGACAAACGGTTAAGATTTTTTTTCCAAATATGTAAATTAGTATGTTTCGAGATATGGGCGCCCCATGTAAACATATCTTATTTTTTTAATCCAAAACCGTTTGTCTAACGAAAAAAAGTCAAGAGGTTCTTTTTGTTAGCAACTAATAAGAGATTACAAAACTGATTTTTATTTTGATAAAAACAGTGGCGTGCCATTTTTTAATGTAATAAAATTATATTTTGGTCAATATCAACTGTTCAAAAAAAGGTAGATAATAAATTCTTTTCATTAAATTATAGAGAAATTTATCCTCTTTTAAAATATATAAAAATTAATATACATGTAATGGTATATTAATTTGTTTTTTTTGAAAAACTCAAAAATTTGCTAGCATTTCAGTTAACGCCATCTAGCGGCGACAGGAAAAGTCAAAAATTTAAAACCAAATAAGCATTTTGTAGTGCAAATTATGCTCTTTCATATGAGCCTAAGTTTGCTAAAATCGGTCAAAAGAAACGGGAGAAATCTTGGTTTGTTTAAAAAAACAATTGAACTTTCCCCACCGCTTTATTTTGATAGATAGAACAAAACGTTTTAGACAAAAAATGTAGGGAAATGGTCAGTAAATATGAAAATGATATCATCGATATACTTTCATTAGACAAAATTCCATAAAAATCCCATTTTTCTACTTGGTGTTGGTTGTTACGCCCTCTAGCGGACGTTTGACAAACTTGAAAATAATTTCCAGCAATTTCTCTTGGCGACTTTTATCATAATTTTTTTTCTCAAATCTATACGACCAATATCTTATGAGATATGGCCGCTCACTACCCTTAACTGATCACCCTGTACTTAAAAAGGGCTCTACGAAGCAAAAAATTCATATGACAATTACTTAAACATTTTTTAAAAATTGACTTAAAGTTAAATTTTTAACGGGAGTAAATTCTTTGAAATGTTCTGAATACACCATAATTAAAAAAAAAATTAATACGGTTTTCGCGCAACAAAAAATATCGCGCGGAGGCCAATTTTTAGCATTAAATTAATATTATAAATAATAGAGATAAGGTTCTGGGAGTCGAGAATTTTTTTTGAAATTTCTCCTCTTCAAGAATCTATTTTGCAGTTTTCGCTATCTCTTTGGTTTTTGAGTTATAATCAAAAATCAAAATGGTAAATAAATAAATGAACTTTTCGCAAAAAACACACTTTTTGACTAGACAATTGGTCTTTGGTTGATAAACGAATTAACAATTTGAATTTTTTATATCGCGAACATTTAAGGTAATAATGTGAAAAATATTTCGGACAATTCCCTGATTTTAAAGATGGTATTATTAATGTATAATAAATTATTGAAAATTTAGTCTCTTCTTATTTATATTTTTTTGTTCAAGTGTTACTTTTTAAACCACGTGTGTAAAAGAATACCATTTCGACATCAAAATACAGCTAAAACTTTATTATTTTATAACGATATTACAAAAAGATATCTAACATAAAAAAAACCTTAAATAATCATTTTATGATTTGACAAAACCATAGATAAACATATTTATAAATAATTCAACAAATTCCACCACTATTTTTTTACACAAAAACTTTATTTGGCCGAAATCGATAAATATTTTTTTAATTGTGTATATAGGGTGTCCATAATAAATCTAAAAATTACTCTCTGTCGGATTAGTGTTATGTAAATAAACTGTAGTGCATGAAAGGAATAAATGCATTTGTGGCCATCCTGTATATATATACTTAGTCGATGTTGTTGTGTTTCTTTGTATATAAACGTAGAATTTAGAGAGATAAATGTATATGTTTTATAAAGTAGATAAAAGAAATATTTAGCCTCATCAGTACAAGTTATAGTTTATGTAGAAGTCTCAAGTATTTTTAATGTTTTATACAATAATTTATATATTTTTTAATCGTATATCTCTAAAAGCACACGAAATAGAACGAAACACATTTCTTGCAATGGAAACTTTGGTAATCCAACTTTGAAATGACCCTAATATTGTTATTATTGTTAAGTATTTCCATAAATATATTGGACATAAAAAAATACAAAAAATAATTTAAAATTATAATGTAATGGATTTAATAAGTGTTTTTTTTCAATAAATTAGGCATTTTGTGGGTGATTTTAAAGTTGAATAAATGTCAATTAGTTTTTCTGTGAACAGTATAGATATTTTAAGAAAAATATATAAGGCATGATGCTTCACTATTTTTCGTTATAGAAAAATGTCGTAAGCAGAGTTTTGTTTAATTTTTTTCAAGCAATAATAATATTTTTAGTTTTATTATTGTTTTGTTTATTTTACGTGTATTTTTCACCCGTTCAAAGTATACAAATTTTGTTTTTTTACTATTAATGATTATTTGGTTTATTAACTTTTTCTAAAATTAGCTATACTGTTTTTTTTTGTTTTAAACACTCCTAACATCACTAAATGAAAAGTAGTATTATCTATTATTTATTTATTTATTATTTTTTGATGTACCTATTGTAGATTATTTGTAGTTGCAAAATTTTCCTTTCTAGAATCTAATAAAGATTTCATTTTGTATAGAAACCTATCTATTTATAAAAAGCTGGTAGTGTATCAAATAATTTTTCTGTTAGAAATTAAAAAGTAGTTGAAAAGTTGCATTATTCGTTTTATTTTTTTCTCCAAACACAACGCTAGAAGTTTTGGAACATTTAAAAAACACAAAAAGTAAGCTGCACTTTTGATACACCTTTGAATATTTTGCGATTTAGGATTTGGCCCTTTATACAAAAACTAGGCATAAGGTTTGTTGATTTTGAAAATATCTTGCGCATTTTTTTTGCAGCAATTTTTCTTGTATGCATTTTTATTCAAAATTTTTTTTGCTTAAAATTACTACCATTTATTTTGACAAAAGTTCAACCAACTTACTAAAAGTTGTAAACAACCTATTTTATTATTTCTAAAATTCTAAACTAAAAACTAAATGCAAAAATAATTTTTTAGTCGTTATTTATAAATATGTTTTTATCAACGTCTCAGCAGCTTCAAAAAAGCTTGGATTTCTTTTTTGAGCCAAAAAGTATTTTACTTCTTCTAATCTGTGTGTCCCAGATCAGACCCTCTTTAGAATACTGTTCTTGTGCCTTGAGAATGGTGTCTCCTACACACAGCATTCTTGACTCCATTCAAAGAAGATCTGTTCGTCCTATTAATGATCCCACAATTACAGAAAAGCTTCCTTCTCTTGCCCACCTATGAGCTGTAGGGTTTGTAGGTATTTTCACGGCTTCTGCTCCGAAGAGTTGGCCCGTATATTTCCTTCTTTGGCAGCTCCCAGCAGAACGACACGTAGTGCCATTTTTATGCATCCTTTTATAGTTCAACTTGAGAGGCCTCGAACTTCCCACTTTGTTCGTTCCTTTATCCCTGGAGTGTCCAGAGTATGGAACCTGCTACCCGCAGAAGTCTGTCCTTTTCCTCCAAATCTTTAAATACTTATTTAAATTTCGTGTGAATAAACTCCCTCTTACCACACTTTAGACACCCACGGTACGTTAGTACTTAGGCCTCAGCCTTCTTTAGCTGTCCCAATATAAAAAAAGGTAAAGGAATTGTATACAGCCTTTTTTTTGGTTGGTAGGTTGGCACCTTAAAAATCACCATCCACCAAACAGCCAGGCAGCTGCAAGAAAAATAGCAGCAATATTTAAAAACCAAAAAATGCGCGTGTGCAGAAGAAAATGCAGCAAGAAAAATTATGCAAAAATTTTTTAAACTGTAAAGACACTTGTAAAAAACGATTTAAAAAAAAATTACAAGGCGTATTTTTATATTTTTTGGGAAACCCGTACTTATTACTTGTGACTTGGGAAAAATTAAGTATTTTAATTTTTAGAATTTTCAAATAGCCCCTGTAGTTCGAGAAGAACCGTAATTTTGCGCTTTTGATTTTTAATTCCTTATCTTATTTTTAATAGTAAAATAAAAATTTAAAACGCTTTCTCTCTACACTTCTTGTCGGAGCACAAAAGAATAGTGCTATTTAATTTTGAATTCTAAATACTAATTTTTTATAAAATCGTGCAAAAAAGTATACTTTTTGGTCATTTTTTTCTTATTGAGCCCATCGCCGAATTTATGCAAATTTCGTATAGTGGGATTTTTTGGGGAGGTGATCACGAATTCGAAGTCATTTTTTGTCGGTACCTTCTAGTTTTTGAGTTATGATACCTCACTTTGACCTAACCTTAAAACTGCCCAAAATTCCATCTTCTTAAAGCTGGTAGCCTCCAAAATTCGGCATTTTATGGTAAAACACATATTATTTTATAGGACAAATTTATTTTCATGTTTCTTTAGTAAATAATTTTGGAAAAAGACCTTTAGAAAATTGTATTTTTACTTTTAAAAAGTAAACAAGAAATATTCTCATTTTTTAACCAGAGAAACGCAGGTTAATGTAAAATTTATTGCAGAGCCATTCAAATTTTAAAAAAGGCTCATTTAATTGATTCACGCGTTCTTTAATACCGACCTGTCAAAAAAACCCTAGATCTTTCATTCGGGATGTAACCAGTTTTAAAAAGGCGGAATTTTAGAAATTATTGCCCTTAAATTTTGGGATATAACAATATCAATACCACTTTCGGTTTTACCGGAAATTTACACTACAATTTTGATATTATAAATTGAATACCCTGTATACTTTTTAAGGTTTGAATTCTACAAGCCATTCCTGATAATAAACTTGTATTATATCCTATACCTATCTTTGCTGGTTTTTATCAAAATGGCGATTGAAAATGTCAAAACGGCCACATATGCAGTTATATGGAAAAATAAGTAAATATCATAAAAATTAAATATGTTTAATTAAAATCTTTTTGTAGACACTATTTGCTGACGTCATAATATACTCCTGCTTTACGGAAAGTCCTGTTTTCTAATTGAATCAGTATTTATGGAGGCAATTTTTGGGTCCATTTTAAGAAAAAAACTTTAGATAAACGTATGTCGTAAACGTTTTAACTTTTGAGATTCAGGTGCTAAAATTAAAAAAAAAATTTATTATTAATATCTTTAATATCTCTTAGATATTTTAATGAATTTTGGCTTAAATGTATCGGTATTAAAAAGGCATTTTTGGTATAATTTTTTTATTTCACCAGTGGCGTTCGTAAGGAATTTGACCTGCCTGTTTTGGCAGAATTGATGGTAAAACACGATTTTCTTACATTAAAAAATATTTTGAAATCCCCAATTATTCTAACAAATCGATCACTTGATTTTTTAAACGATGCACGGTTTTCGCTTAAAAAATAAAAACCGTTTCCCGGCATGATCATAACAATGCGTAACAATATTACAAGCAGAGAAATATCTAGATTTAATTTTTCTGGTGAAAACGTGTTTCGAACTAAAAAAAACAAGAGATTAAATCTGCTCATATTTTTTTAATTCGACGTACGGTTTTTACCTAGAAAAATTAAATCGAAATATTTTTTTGCTTGGTGATATTGTTTACCTATATTAGATTATGCAAAGAAACGGTTTTTATTTTTTAAACGAAAACCGTGCATCGGATTAAAAAATCAAGTGATCACTTTGCTTAGAAAAGATTAGGGATTTCAAAAATACTTTTAATTTTAAGATAAATCAGTGGCTTAGCATCAAAGTCTACCAAAATAGGCTGCTCAAATTTCGTACGAACGCCACTGGTGGAAAAAAGGGTATACTAAAAATGCATCTTGATACATGATACTTGTATGCGAAATTTAATTAAATTATCTAAAGTGGTATTACAGATAGTAATAATAAATGATTTATTTTTAAAATTTTACCACACTTATATCTTAAAAGTTAAGAAATTGACCAAAAATCGCCCTTTCGAATATTGACATTCAATTAAAAAACACCCTGTATATTGAACATTAAATTTAAGTTTGGCATATAAACATTCTGATCATGGAGACCATTATCTGAACCTAATAATTTTTTAAATATGGACCTTTTAATTTTCCCATATAAGTGTAGAATATATGGTTGTTCTGACATTTTTAATCGCCATTTTCTCAAAAACTAACAAAGATATGTATGTCACTTCCATTTAAACCGGCAGTGACAGGCAGATTTAATATTCAAATTCAGCACCTCATGTCACAATACTGGGTGTTCGGGAAAATGTGGAAAATCTACATTTTTCCGGACACCCTGTATATACTAAAACTAGAGCTGCTTCAAATGGTTTTTGTAGTCTTTAAATGCACTTTTAAAAACAAACTTGCAGAGCATTTAGTAGATTGATGATTAGTATGCATGAAAACCTAGTAGATAGAAATAAAGTTTTAAAAATACTTATTTTCTCCATGCTTTCTAAAAAACCAGGAGGGACAGAAGAAACGTATTATTTACTAGTGGAGCAGAATATTATATAATTTTGTCAAAAAAAATCGTACCTAAATTTTAAGCCTGGTGTAACTTTTATTTTTGTTAAAAATTAACTTACATGTTTATTGTTTTCTGTGGTAATTAGTCATTTTTATTTAATAAAACTGTAAGAAACCTATTAAATTTGTGTTTTTTTTACATTTCGAAAAAAGTTAATAGGGATCAAATCTTGTAAATTTCATGGCCACTGACAGCAAAACATGGGCGATTCTTTTTTTTAAACGTAAATAAAATGCGTTAATCCCACAATAAAATGTTATAATCGACCATTATCCAAGAATATGTCAAGAAAACAAAGTATGTTCTTTTATAAACATTCCATACATCAGCCTTGGAGGTCCTATCTTGACTTTAAATACTTGTTCTTGATTTTCGAGCAACTTTTCAATGGGGAGTACCATGTAACCAAGATTTTTTTATATCAATTTTTTTTTAATAACAAAATTATTTTGGTCGAATTTATTAACAGCAAAGATTAATTTTAGATTAATATTTAACAGTGTAGTGTAAGTTCGAGGATATGAGAAAAGGTTACGAGGTGTAACAAAATAGGACAGCTATATTACTTGTGAGATACAATACACTTGTCAGGCGCAGGGCAGCGGGAATAGGGAGGTTGGCCCCAACGGAGTTTACGCAATAATAGTAGGTCAGAGCCCGGACTTCCATAATTCTTTGTTACTACCTTAAAGTTGACATCATCAATACTGTAAACAAAATTCACGTCAGTTTTGCACAAAATTGTTGGTTATCCCCAAAGGATTGCCAAGAATATTATAAAATTTTTGAATTTATTTTATCATCTATAAATATAAAAGCATCATCCCATTCAATTCAAGATTCATGTTTTTTTTATTTTGTATTTTACAAAATTTTGGGTTAAAAATAAATAAAATTTAAATTTTTTAAAATATATTATTTCAATAATATGAAGAATTTTTTAAAGGGTCTTTTTATTGAGTTTTGTATTTACAAAAAGATATTTGTAAATGATTAAAAATCAGATTTTTAGTACATTTAACAAAGTGAAAATTTTTATAACTGCTTTTTAGGCATATACTTTTCACTAATAACAAACATTCATGAGACAGAATAACAGTGGTTAAAAATGTTCAGTCACCTTTGGTACCTAGGTATCCATTGTAACAGTATCCGTTAAATATTATGTGTCTACAGTATGTCGAGCTTAAAAAGTTGATAATGTAAGTTTAAGGAACCAAAAATCTAATTTCTTTCATTCAATTAGAGGGACCTGTATATATTAAAATTTGCCTGGTCTGCCCAGTAATTAATAATTTTGATCCTTTAAAAGAATGTACTGAATTATTAAATGTTTTAGTACCTAAATGTAAACCTTATTTCTTTTTAATAATCCACAGAAATACACAAACATTGTGGAAATCATCTAAAAGATAGTTAAGATTGCCTTACTTTTCTCACTGCTATTTCCTATGAAATTTTTATTATTCTATTATTCATAATTGATATATTATTATTTTTTCGGTTACCTAACGTTACGTCTCATAAGAAGCACCTAATTTAAATATAAGAAATACTTACCTAAAGTAAAAAATGCCGGGTATGTTACCCTTGGATTTACAAGACAAAACCATAAAACCTCTAATCACTTTGTTACGATATACTCACAATTTAATAAACACTAATCACTAAAATAAGAAGGTTTTTATTAATCCAAAAAACTTCTGCAACCACAAAATATAGGTACTCACACAAAGCAAAACAATCGAAACTAATACGGCGCAAAGGGCACAAACCACAACGAAAATGACGAATGATGAGACGACGACGGTTGACGGTACAGCGCGGATATAGTTTCATACGCGCCGCGCGCGCCCTTGCACCAAAAACCTTAGACAACCTAAGACCAAAAACGCTACTACGGCTCTTATAAAAGTATAATGTGTTGCCTAACTACACACTGATTTATCAGTGTGTAAGTAGGAAACACATTAAATTATTTCGTGGAATTTCGTTATTGCGCAAAATCGGCGGGGCCAACTCTGACAGTTATTTTTATACTGGGCTGGACATTTTTTGATCGAATGGGCCATAGCATTGGGCTTCCATACACCTTTAAACTTCCTTGTGCGATACGCACAAGATCCCTGCGCGAAGAATATGGCCAATGTACACTTGCAATGTTCACGGATATTTTACGGTTCCCAATAATTCGTTGATTTCTCGTTTTACCTGCTACTGTAAGTCGTAAAACTCAATATACTTTGGGTACCCGCATGAAGGTTAGGACTTAAAATTTCCTTTATTTATTATTGTACCTGTAAATGTAAAATAGCTAACCTAAACTATTAATATTAGTAGGTAATCGGGACCTGTACCCTTTCAAAAGGTGCGGTGCTCACATAATAGATATTTGTCAGGCAACTTATTTATGACTGGGTTTTCCACTAAGGGTTGTTAATTTTATTGCGGTCGAGAAATCAACGAATTATTGTGGAATGAACCATACATTAATTGTTTCCTTTATCGCGTGACAAAAAAATGACATTAAATAGGGAACGCTACGAAGCGCAAACGCCAAACCGCGAAATCATCCACCATCAAAAGCAAGACCAATGAATCGTGACCTTGTATATCGGTCGATTCGACACACATTCTGCACATTTTTTTTCTTATAAACGTCAACTTAATTAGGATGATACTCAAATTGTATTTGACAATGATGTAATTCTTGGTAATTCCTGCACAGCGAAACGATACGAAACCAGTGCGCCTTTTGCCAATGTTGTCGCTTGTGACCTTATCCTGAAATAGATACGAAAGAGGCGGAAACGTTTGTATTTTCTATTGTCGCGTTTCATCACGCCAATTAGTAAAGCTGCAGCACACTGTTTAACTTTCGTTCAAGATTAATGCATAGCCGAAAATTCTGATGGAACATCGTTCGCGTTAACCAAAGTCATTAGGGGTATCAAAAATATAGCATTAAATGGTTTATCTTATCGGTAGTAGTATTATCTTTGATAGTACTTGATGTTTTTCTGTTAAATAAACATATTTTCCATAAGAGACAATAAGTTAAACAAGGAACCCACATCATTTCTTATAGGGGCGTTCCATATTTGTTAAATAAAATTTGCCATTGTTGTATTTTATTAGAATTTCTGTGCACCATTTGACGCGATGTGCTTTTTGAGCTTCGGTTAAATTATGGAGATCCCAACGACAAAAACTTTTCTTCAAACTTCAAAACTTCAAGATAATCGTTTCGATTGTAATCATTCCAATCCCCAAAGCATCCTGAATAATTTGATATGTTACACGATTGCCTTTTTCTGTCATTTGTCCAACAGTAGCTATGCTTTCTTTAGTGACAGCAGAAATTAGCCGCCCCTCACGCAATTCGTCACTCAAACTAAATTCGTCGAACCAGTTGTACACACTCCTCAAATTCGGGGCTTCATCACTAAAAGCAGCCCGAAGTCTTTCAGTGCACTGCTTTGGGCACAAGTCACTTTCAAAATCATAAATTAAATACATTTTAATACTAACAGAAAAATTCATGAAAAATTAACGATGACAGACAGTTATCGATTACCAATTGCCTATGTCAAGACTTAAAAGAATGTAGATTTTGTTTTCAGCTTGTTTCATGTCATAGGTGCCTTAAGTATATAGGTTTGCAGAAATTTTCGGTGAGACCTATGTATATAGTCTCAGTCATTGTGCTGATCTTCGACTTCAGCCAAAAATTAACCTACGTTTACTTACCTAACCACCAAACCTATCAGAAACATCACTAAAAACTTTCGTAAACATTTCACAGCAAAAAATAATCCACTTACGTGGTAACACCCTTTCAGAAATTTGATAAAAGGATACAAAAGGCTGACTTTGAAAGACGGCTTAAATATTTACATCACAAGAGTTTCAAAGAAAAGAGCCATAAGTTTTGCCTCAAATATGCAAAAAGACCGAAGTTTCGCTGAATTGTTAACAAATTTGAGACGAGAATTCTACGATGGAATTTTAACTTGAGCTTTTGAAGACGGCGAAACTTTTAAATTACGTGTTTTTAGAACAAAAGTGATTATAACTTTATAAGGTGTTTTTACAGTTGCAGAGATTTCTTGCGTAAAATTTGTCTGTCTGAAATTTGTAAACAACTTCTTTAATTATTTTATAAATTTGTTAAGTATAAAATAAATTCACAATAGAGAGATATGGCCACTTTGTTTAGCGTTAAGGCGCTATTTGTATACCGCACGCAAAATGAGTTTTAAAAAAATAAAAATTTGAGTAATTACGTAAAAAATCCTTTGGCCTAAATTTTAGGTTAGGAACAAGATATAGAGATGCGGGCTTGTTTAGGCATTATTTAGCCACTTTTTCATGAAAAAAAAAATCATATCAATCCATTTAATGTTTTTGAGAAAATTAACCATTTCTATCGGAATGTCGAAAGTCTTTAGCGGCGACATGTAAACTAACATAATTTCAAAAATTATTAGTCCAGGAAAGGAACCATTTTGTCTAGCAATGTTTTCAAAATGCATAGAATGACTTTAAATTTTGACAGTAGATAGGAAATAGTCCAAAGATCAAAATCTATATTATGCCAAAGGGCGCCTTCAACTTGGGGGTGGTTGCCAAACCATCTCGGGGGTGATTTTTTTTATTTTGACCACATTTATCTATAAAAAAATATTTTCAAGCAAAAACGGCTCTATTCATTTTTTTTTGTAAAATGCATGCTTTTCGAGTTATTCGCGATCGAAAGTCGGAGTTTTTCGTCGATAAAATCAACGTTTTTAATCGTTTTTTTGCAAATAACTCGATAAGTATGCATTTTATCAAAAAACTGTACATAACAAAATCGTAGCTTTTAAAAAAACAAATAAAATGGTTTTTTTGAAATTGCTGGGGACCAATACAAAGCTGTGATTTAACAAACATAAAATTTCAGTTTCAAAGGCAAATAACGCAAAATCTACGTATTTTTCGAGAAAAACTAATAAAAACTTTTTTGAAGCATCTGCAAAGACCCCTCTTTTTGTTTAAAAAAAGGTATGTATCATAAAAATTGAGTCAGTTATGATTAAAATAAGGTTAGACCAAAATTTTTTGAGTGCAAAAATCTTCGAAAACAACCCCCTAATTACCAAGGGTGGTAAACTTAACAAGGAGTGCTCGATTTTTACTATTTGTCCGCAGATATAGGCGATGTTTTGACGTCACCCGTTTGCCCATTTTGCTCAGAAGGTAGATTTATTTTATTAATTTTTGTTAAATATTCAACTTTTAAAAACTATTTGGGATATGCACTTACCATTAGAACTGTAATGTATAACATTTTAAAAAATTAAGACTTTATACTACTTGTAAACAAAACCAAAAGGCAAACGAATTACGTCACAAATACCGAATTGACACTTAACTTGGCGAATATGGGCTTAAATGGAATCGAGCACTCCTGTTAAGTTTATTACCCTTGCCTAATTACCACCCTTATTAAAATGAGCCGTAGCCCTTTTTCAATTTTCTTCACTATGTATCATAAATAGATTCTAAAATTTTAACCAATGTAAATTGCTTAATTTTGAAAAAAATGGAGCTGCAAGTGAAAATCAAATTTAAAAATTTTAATAAAAAATGACTTTTTCTTCGAAATAACTCAAGTAAAAATTACTAAGGTATCAAATTGTAGCTTTTGGAATTACAAACATTTTTTTTTTAATTTACTCTACACCAGAAATTAAGTAAGATATAAACGTTTAAAACGAGTGTGTATAGACGAGCACTACCTTGTTTTAGCCTTTTAAACTCAACCCTTTAAAAAAGTAAGGGTTTTAAACAGTTTTAATATACAAGACCTTATAGCTTTTAAAAAACCAACAAAATGGTTTTTAAAGAACCTTTTATCACACAAACTGAAGGAGTTATGCTTAAAAAACATTTTTTAGAGCATACTTGGGTTTGCTTTTAAGGGTTGAAATACTTCAACTAATTTTAAAGATTAAACATTTTTTATTCAACTTATTTAAGCCAAGTTTTACTTGAATTAAGCTTTAATATAAAAATGAATTAAGTTGGAAGGTATTAGTAATAAGGGGTAGTTTTCACCCCCCAAAAATTAAAAAGCGCTTATCGGCGTAATGCACACTTTAAAGATAAGTCGAACTTAATTCCAACTTTTTATGCGATTCGATGCATTTTTTAAAAAATCGGCTGTTTTGTATTTTTTTGCATTGTAATTTTGTAAGGGGTGGATTTTTGCGGATTAAAAAAATACAAAATTAAATTAGTAATATTTCTGGGCAGTCACATTTTTTAATTACAACTCTGTCACAATATGTTAATTTTTCTAGGGAAAACATTTTTTTATTAAATTATAATAAGGGTTGATTTTTAAGAGTTACAATATATTAAATAAAGTTTCAAAAAATTATACTTATTTTTCAACTTATTTGAGGCTAGTTTTATGTAACTTAAGCTTTAATATGAAAGTTTTGAAGGTCTTTGCAATAAGAAGTAGTTTTCACTCCTAAAAAATAAAGAGGGCCCATGGGTATAATATAGATTTTGAAGAGTAGGGTAAGTTAAGCTTAATCCCAAATTTTCATGCAAATCTATTTAGTTTAAAAAAATTGTTGGGTTTTGCACTTTTTTCAGTTTCATTTCCTGGAATATAAAAAAATTATAGCCCAAGATTTGTTAAAATCGGCTCGTGGCGATCACGGCAATCCTTCAAACTTTCGACCTATAGCATTGCTGCCTACCTTGGCGAAGATAGTGGAAAAAAATTGTCAAGATGAGGATGATGTCTTTTATGAATGAACACAAACTTATGAACGAATGTCAGTTTGCCTTTCAGGACCGGACGGGCACGAGCGATGCTATCTTTTGAGTTTCTTGAGCATCTGTATTTCCACCTGAACTCTGGGGAGGCTGCCGCTGCGGTGTTTTGCGATCTGTCGAAAGCATTTGACTTGTGGACCACCAGATACTGCTCTGGAAGTTGGAGGCATATGGATTTAGAGGGATTGCTCTGAAGTGGTTTCGCTCTTATCTGTCTGGGCGTGTTCAGACGGTTGTTTATAATGATGTTAATTCTGACGAACTCAGTACTGGGGTTGGTGTTCCTCAAGGTTCGGTTCTGGGTCCGCTACTGTTCCTCATCTACGTTAACGACTTGCTTCGCCTTTCAATAGCTGGAAGGTTCACTGTTTTCGCGGATGATACCACCATTCTTTGGCATGATAATGACATTAATCGGTTAAAGGGCAATTTAATTATCGACTTGTGTAAGATAAAACAGTGGTGTGATGCAAATTTATTATCTTTTAATATTTTGAAGACTAATATCTTGACGTTTAGGTGTTACTTGGATAACATTTGTTTGGCAGATGAGTTAATTGCTATGCCAAATGCAATTAAATTTTTGGGATTAACTATTGACAGCAATCTTAAGTTTGAAAATCACATTGATAATTTATTTAAAACTCTCTTCAGGTTGTTATGCACTGAGGGTTATATATAACAATCTGGACTTACCTATTGCAAGAAATTCCTATTTTTCACTAATCGAATCCCATCTTCGTTATGGTATTTGTTTTTGGGGATCATGTTCTCAATATCTGTTCGGATCTGTGTTTGTGTTACAAAAGAGAGCAATTATATATATATGTAGCCATATATATATATATATTATTCGTAGACATCTATATTAATAACATATATATTTTATTTTGGAGGTGGTCTTTTTTAGTTTTTAAAAAGTATTTTAGGATGAACTGTTTTATTGCAACTCATTAAACCCAAACCCGCGTCAGACTTTTACCCTAACATGCCCATTCTCGCTCTGACTAATTAAAAGGTCATTTATTTATGAGGGAAAGAAAATTTTTAATAGGCTGCCTCTGTCATTGAGGAGGCAACAGTGCCATAAAGGGTTTAGAAGACTGACAAAGAGGTTTTTAACTGAGAAGGCATACTACACTCTTGACGAGTTTTATAATGACAGCTAGATGTGTTGGTTGACTGGATAATGTATAGAATTGACTGATTTATTGTCTAGTTTAGTGTAAGCGTTTTATTTTTTTTAGTTTGATTTTTGTTTGACTACTCTGTAAAAATATTTTGTTGTTGCTTTAACTTTGTACATCTAATTTTAAAAATGACTTATCTGTTTAATTGTATATTGTATATTTTATTATAGGTATTATAAATATGGCTTTGTCTACGATATTTTTGTGTCATTTGACAATAAAGCTATTTTTTGACTTTGACTTTGACTTTTGAAAAAAGGTTCAGATTATCCTCGACTTTAAAGATCAGGTATTTTTTTGTTAGGTATTGCGGAATTCGGAGAAACATCACTTTTTTAGATTCCAGATTGTAGTTACGCCTCCCCCGCGGCCATTTAGAAACTTCAAAATATTTTCCAGGTTTTTCTCTTTGTCGTTTCAGTAATAACTTTTTTCGCCGCATGCCTCTACAATGGATAGGTTTCAAGATACAGTACCTCGCATTCTTAGTTGGCCACCCTGTCGAAAAATCCATAACATTTTACACTGGATAGTTGTGGCTAAACGGCTAAAAATGCAGATGGGCAAAACAATTTTTTATCAAAACGCAAGAAAGATGGTGAAGGAAATTTTTTGGGATCATTGAACACTTGCTAGAGTCTCATTATAAAAAAAATGTTAATAACAAACCATTTTTTTTAATGTCAATAAATTAATGAGATACTCTCAAAATATTGAGAAAAAAAACTTTGACCCTTTCTTTAATATTCCAGAAAAATCAGAATGAACCCAGACTCATCTGCAAGTTGCATTGAAACAATTCTTCCGCCCGCTTATAAGTAAATCCATAAAGATAGAGCGGCAGCTGAAATGAGGGGACTTTTGGGTCCCGTTATCTCGAAAACTATCCATTTTTCGAAAAAATTAGAATGACTATTTTTGTAGATTACAAGGCGATCTTCATTTTTTGTCTGAACAAAAATTTTTCAATTCGAATATTTGGGCAGATATTACCGGGAAACCCATTTTTCGGGCCTTGAGGGGCCATTTTTAGCCCTTTCCCACCTGTTAATGTTGTTTTTTCGCTCGAAAGCATACCCAAAGACCAAAGAATTGCGCACAAGGGAAAACTGTACAGTTTTATTTACAGCTTTGTCCCTTCATTTACTGGACTGTAGGTACTTTCTAATAAATTCTACACTATTTCTGTCGACTTCTCTTTTTATTATTTAGTATTTTCCAGTCAAGTTTATTATTTTAAAAAAGGAATACCTATTAAAAGATTTTTTCCATGAAAATATATGTCTTTTTATAAAACAAACTATCGTCAATAAAATCAATATTTATTTATTTCTCGATATGTGTGTGAATCAAGATTCAATAAATAAATAATTGCGCAATAAAACCTTTATTCTTCATTTAGCAGAAGAACCTGTTGCAATTTTTTTCACAGAAGCCACTAGAAATAGACTGGAGGCTCCTCCATTTTTATGTTCTCGGATACAACTTATTTCCTGGCGCCAAGAAGTTATTTAAACGAAATGGAGATTTTGCAAGTCCTTATTTAATTGCCAACCGTTATTTCTTAAAGTTTAAGTTTTTTAAATTGATTTTTTACTTAGAATATAGTACATTATCATCAAAACACTTATGTAAAATAAGGGCCAAGTTCCTATCTAAAAATCTCGGCCTCTTACGGTAGGTTACTCGTAAAACAGCTTTTCTTAAGAATTAAATGAAATTGAAATATAGGATTAATAAAATTGTCTTTTATCTAAATAAAAGAAGCGAATCTTTTTATCGTCTGTGAAACAAGATACTAACAATCAAATTGTGCATAATTAACATTGTCGATATCTGTCATGTATAAAAGCCATGCATTCATTTCGGAATATTTTGAAAATGGTTTTTACGATATTTTTTAAAAACTTGTGCAAAATATAATGAATAAATTAGAAAATTAAAAAAAAACCCAAATTGTTTGACCGTTTTTGTTAAAAAGATATTGACTTTTGAAAGTTTACTAGGTCTCTTAGTTATTAAGAAATAATGTATAGTCTGTCTCAAAGTATATCGCAATGGCTTTTGACGGACAATACCCCAGTAAACCTTTAACGATTTTATTACCTATTGTTATTGGGTAAACCCATTTGTTCAAATAATTTTCTTTAGTATTGACCTTTAGGTATATAAATATTTCGGCTAATATTTTAGTGGCAGTGTTGAACAACCGTTGTTTTACGAGATACAATATAAAGTCCGTCGAAATCATTTGTCATTAGATGCAAAACAGGTTGTAAAATGTGTATGAAACTTTAATCAGTAGAGGTCTAATTAAACAAGAAGCTTTAAAAGAAACCTGTCTACTTACAAAAGCTCCGATATCATCGATATGAAATATTATTATTAGTGAAGAATTGAACAAAAGAAAAAACGTAGTGATTTTCAATCTCACAGTATAGACAATAGTGATCAGGACCTAATAAGAAGGAAAATATATTGTGTTTATGAAAGAGGAGTTGTTCCTACCTTGAATAAACTGAAAAAGAAGCTAGGCGAAGACGAAACCAATATAAATATTAGCCGTGCCACTCTCCATAAAGTTGTTTGTAAAATGGGATTTAAATACCACAAAATAGACAAAAGACAATTAGTAATGGCAATCGCACAGATTACGCACTTGAAGATTTAATTACCTTCAAGAAATTAAATGATATAGGTTAGAAAACAGATCCATAATTTACCTTGATGAAACATGGTTCGATACACGCGACACAGTATCCAAAGGATGAACTAATTCCAGTCAAAACTGTCCGACGAAAGCACCTTCAAATAAAGGAAAACGCATTACCATAATACACGCTGGTTCAGAAGACGGATTTGTCCAAAACTGCTTGCTGTTGTCTACAAAGAATATTAAGGATTCTAGCTTGGATTATCATAAGGATACAACTGCAGAACTTTTTGGAAACTGGTTTCAAAATTATCTTTTAAAAAATATTCCAAACAACAGTGATATTGTCATGGATAACGCAAGCTACCACAGCCGTCTGCTACACAAAGCACCAGCTTCATCAAGTTCAAAAGCTGATATCCAGGAATATTTGTTAGAAAATGATATTTATTTTGAATTCAGTTACAAAAAAAGCGCAACTTTTGAAAGTCCTAAATTCATATGCAATTAAAAAACAATATGTATGTGATAATTTGGCTGAACAGGCTACGCATACTGTCTTACGTCTTCCTCACTGTATGTTTAACCCCATAGAGCATTTGTGAAACCAAGTAAAATTAAAGATCAGAGCAGAAAATGTTACACCTATTTTAAGTCCCAGTGTTATAATCTTGATACAAAAATGTAGTTACTAACATACCAGTTGAAAGCTGGAAAAATTCAGTACAGCACATTATAAAAATTGAGGACTCTTTACATTTCTATACAAAACAAACTAAACCCTATTGTAATTTCAATGATGACTCTAATAGTGATACAGAATTAGAACTAGATATTTAGATTAAAAATGTAATTATGTAAACTAGACTAGTTAATCAGTCAGTAGTAAAATGGGCGACTTTGGAAATCGAATATCTCAGAAAACACTTAACATATTTAGGCCCGACGAGAGGACGTGGAAGGGCTCATGGAGGGCCCGCGGGCTGAGTAACTTATTATTTTTTAACAAATATATAAGTGTAGCGAAAGAGTCGTGAATGTGGGTATCTCTTCTAATTAATGTAATAAATTTCAAATTTGACACTGCTGATTATGCAACATAAGCAACCTTAAATAAGTAAAATTTGCTCCACATATCAATGGCAACAAAACAACCGCAGGCCGCGTTTTATTTTACGTATTTGATATTTACAACCTTTTGTGAAAAGTTCAGGCTGGGGAATACCCGGGGTGCGTATTGGCATTGTCCCTTATGGTACGATGGGCAATATCTACTATAAAACTCAAATTTAAACGTTCTCTTTCCTTAATTTATTATTAATAAACACTAACAGTGAGTAAGACTTTGCATTAGGTGTATTTTTACTTACGCCGGCTGATAAGAGTATCTTTTTTTGGTTACTTCTAGTTACTACCAACCAGATCTAACTAGAACTAGTTCTTAGTTCTAGTTCTGCAGCATAACTACAATTTTATAAACGCACTTTCCTTGTATTCTCTTGCATTGTTGATTTAAAACTTGTGTAGGTTTAAAAAAAGTCTTTCGGATGATACTAAACTGACTACCAAAGTTAAATATTTATAAACTATTTTGTACAAGTTTCGAAACTCTTATATGTATAATCGGACCATACTTTTAACGGTTTTCACTAAGCCTACCGACGCGGTCTTAAAGAAGTCAGATAGCTCACCAAAAACATTTCCTTTCGTACTGTTTGATCTCCAGTTTCCGAGAGCTAGTTTGTGATGGGCGCTTCAGTGTTCAAAGCGTTCCTTTTTCATCATTGGTTTGGTGTGGACACTCTATGATGTGATCTTATGGAGGGCATAAAAAAGAAAATAACTATAGACCTATAGCTATAGCCCTACAGCTACAACCTTGTAGCTACAGCCCTACAGTTGAAAATTGTGTATATGTTGTAATTGTCCATTTCATGGACTGAATGTCCAGTTCCTAAAGTGGAACCATATAGTGTAATTAGATTTTATTTTACCATCTGAACAAGATTTTTGTCCAGTTCATGAAATGGATATACCATTTTTCCACTTGGTAAAATCATCCAGTTCCTGAACTGTATATTTGGCATTTATCTATTTATTGTAATACAATGCAATGACCCAACATTTTTGGTTAGTTGTGGTTAGTAGTGGTTAGTTTGTCCGTGTAATGTTGATCAAGAGGCGTATAAAAATTATCTTTGATATTAAATATTTTTGCTTTAGTAGTTCAATATAATGTTCATGCCATTCAAAAAACCGACGACTGATTGTTTGACTAAGTGGACGAATGCCAAATATACAGTACAGAAACTGGATGATTTTTGTGTTCAGATGGACCAATATAGTCTCGCTTCTCTAAGTGGAAAAATTCCATATCCAGTTCATGAACAAGACATAAAAATTGTTCAGATGGTGAAATAAAATATTATTACACTATCTGTTCCACTTCACGAAGTGGACATCCAGTTCACGAAATGGATGATGCGACATATACATCAATCGAATTGATCGAAATAATTCTACGACAGACCACTCATTCACGTATAGAATGAAAATGTAAAGCATTAGAAAACAGCTGAAAATACTGGAATCATTCACGAACCACAAAATGGTTAAAGGTAAGTTTTCCTTTCAAGAAATGCGGAGGCATCTAAAAAAACGTTGATCTTACAAGCACACAAAAAATTAAATAATTGTAATCTGGTGTAATTATTAAATAAGTTAACGTTAAGAAAACGTAGCTAAACAAATTTTTTGCAAAAACTCTTGATTGTATATGCAGCAAATTAACTCGATTACATTTTGAAGTAATCAGTTACATTACATTTATCAACCTGGTTTCGTTATCTCAAAGATATTATGACTTTTAAGAGTGTCACTTCAAGATTTTTTTTCTAAAGAATTAGAGAGCTAATTTTAATAAGGCGTTAAACTGTACTTGAAAAATAAACAATCCACTCGGTAATTTTGTCAATTTTCAGGACTAGTATTTTAAATTAAATTTTTGTGAGCCTGATTTTTACATATC
>JAHBCN010004642.1:0-61892 GCA_019359885.1 Listronotus oregonensis | reverse complement strand
TGCCTCCCCCTTAAGGTCAGAGTTTTTTTAGTATTTCCCAAAAACATTTTGAATTTTTTAGAATTCACAAAACGTTTAAACATTTTTAAATAAAAAAAAAAACCCAAACATGATGACGGGTTGTCGTCATTAAGGCCCCCCATAGATGGTGTTTCGTGAATTTTTCTTTGTTTGACAATTATAAAGAAGTTTAAAGACGAATAAAACAATGAATACGGGAAGCGGAGCGAAGGCAATTTTTTCTTAAAAAAATGTATTCATTTGAATTTTTTTTTTTATGAAGATATTAAAAAAATTTTTGAAAATATGAAGTTTTAAACCCCATAAAAAGGTGGACATTAACATTGCAGATGAAAAAAAAATTGATTGCCTTGCTAAACACTTCAGACTCAACGAAAATTTTTAAAAAATTATAAACAAATAGTCAATGAGAAGGAAAATTTTTAATACGATGAACCAGTTTTGCCAAGAAAAAGAAAGGTTCCTCTTAAATGGGTGGGAAAAAATCTTTTTTTTTCCAAAATCCCCCGAAGAACTATACAGATGTTTATATTATGAAATCATAGATACGTGTATTCAAATATTAAAAATCTTTTTAACCCCAAGGAATAAAAAGAGCAAGAGATATTGAGGGTTAACAAAAATAAAAAGTTAATGCCTATTCAGGAAAACTATTGTAGCGATTTTGATATCGAAAGATTCTTTTAAAAAAAAAATTTTTTTTTGATAGTAAGGGGACAAAATTTTCAGTCATTCAAAATCGCTTCATATTTTAAACAAAATATACATATGAAAGATTTATTTTCGAATACGTTAAAGTTCTAAAATTTTTTTTTACTATTCCTATAACATCATGTACTTCTAAAAAGCAAATTTAGAAAACATATTTAAGAACAAGATGATGGGCCAGACTGAATGACTATAACAAAAAGAGATCTGTTAAAGAAATTTAGCCCACAATATAATTGCAAATATATTTATTCAACGAAATACTTACAGACGAAACGTATTTTCATTAATTAATTATTATTGTTATAAATTTTTATAAATTTATATTTTCTTTTCTTGGTTTTTGTTATGTTTTTTTTAGATGAATTTTAAAAATCATTCATCAGTTTTTATGTTTTTGTTTGGTAATTTTACGATGTATCACGGAATGTATGTTGTTTATTTGAATTTTTTTTTATATAATATTTTCTGTTTTCATTTATCCATTTTTTATTACTGATATTGATTAAATAATGTGATATAAGAAATGTTTAAATAGTTTAATGTTTTTAAAACCTAAACATATTTTTAGACGTGGCACAAAAAAATTTTTGAGCCTTTTTGTCCACTTTTTGCTAAGCACCCCTACGAATTTCAAAAAGTGGGTTTGGGTGGTACAAATATTCCCTAAAATATTTTTACAAAAATTTAAAAATGAAAGTAAGAATAATTTTGATGCTGGTTAAAAGTGAGTTAGAACTAAGGTTTAAAAAAAGGAAAACGAAACAAATATCCCGGTTCCAACCTCTTTAAAAAGTGTGATAAACGTTATACCCTTATGTTCATTTAGCATTATATCTTGTATGTACTATGCCAGTGATCGTTGCATCCTCGGAAGAAGTTTTTCTGCACTAAAAAGATTGAAAACGTGGTTAAGGGCATCTATCAGTCAAGAACGATTAGATGGTCTAGCGCTTTTAATGTGAAAGAGACACACCAATAAATACAAATTACTGATAAAAAATATTTAAAATTTTTGGGAAAATTTCTTCCACAAAATAAAAAAACTATTTAAAAATTATCGAAAATTTATCCAGTGGTGGAGTAATTTAAGAGAATTAAAAAAACTTTTTAAAAAAGGAAAAAGGTTACTTTAAAAAACAATTTTTGTCCCAGATAAAGAAAAGGGTGTTGGGTTGGGTTTTTGGGGGGTTTTTTAATTTTTTTAAAAAAGGATAACCCCTAGACTATTATTAATTTAATTTAAAATAAAAAAAAATTTTTTTGTCACACAGTGGGGGCATTTTGGGAAAGGGTCTAAAAGGACTATTTATAAAGGAAAAAACCATTTTAAATAGCCTTTTTATCCAAGAAAAATTTGGGAAAATAAAAGGTCAAAAAAAGGGGTTTTGGGATTTTTAAAATAATCAAACAGGAATATTGAAAATTTTTTGGGATACAAAAAACAGGGTTTAGATATGTTTTTTTAAAAATTTTTAAAAAAAATCACATTTTTAAAGGGGTTTACAAATGTTTTATAATCTTAAATTTTGGTATTAAATATGAAAGCATCATCTTAAATTTTTTGGGGGAGGGCTGTTTAAAGTTTTAGATTTGTTTTAGAAGCAATTAGTTTTGAATTAATTTAATTTTGATTTAAAATTAAAAGTTAAAATTTGGGGTTAACATTAAATTTTTACCCGATTTTTTTAATTTGAAAAAAGGGAAGAATAAAAAATGTCATAACTTACAAAACGTCTCCCGCAAGCTAGATAGAAACCCCATTAAAGGAATCAAGTGGTCAGTCCATTCGCCGAGTAACATTATTACAGGAAATTTTTTAAAAAAGTGTGCCATAAATTTAAGGCTGAATTTAGTGCTCGACCGACGGTCAGCGCTGAGATCGGTAGAACATAACTATATCAATGATAGTGCAGGCTGCTACGCGCTTATTATAATTTAAAAAAAAATTTTTGGGTTGGGAGGGGGGACCCCTTCTTTAGTTTAAAGGGGTTTTAAAACAATTACACAAATTTTTAAGGTGCCTTAAAAATCTACTCAAAATTATTCACCATCTCTCCTACTATCATTTTTTCTGAGAAATATATTACAGGCTTCATACCATAACCTTAACTTATGACGACTTATAAAAGTAATAAAAATATTTGATCCTAGGAACATCGTATTTTTGGGAAATCCCACATACCCAATTTAATTATAATTTAATTGCATTTTAACGGCAATCTTTGCTAATACCCAAATGTACATCGTAATAATATTAAAGATTTTTTATCATTATTTTGACATTGTCATTTATTTAAAAGAATTTTTTGTAATGCTACTAAGAAAAGATTTTGAGTTTATGTTTGAACTTTCCTGTTTTTAATATTCAAATAAAATTCCATGACCTTTCCTGGGACATGTCACTCTTAAGATTGCTGTTAAAATATATTTTAGTTTGTAATTAAAACGGACTTGATTTCATTATAGAAGTGGCCTTTATCACTTTTTAGAAACATGAAATCACATTTTTTGACAAGTGATCATAATCTATCTAGCATCCAGTTTAACCAATTTAACTGAAAGCTACTTTATTTTAAATAAAACACTCTGTATTATTATTTTTTTGCTCTTGTTGATATTTTTAAAGTAACCATGTATATAAATAATAAATTTATTTTCTAAGCAATAGGGTTGTACTGTACTTTCAATTAACCAGTTTTTTTAGTCCTAGAAAGGGAAAAATCCAAGGTTTATGTAATTTTCGGTTAGACCGGAAGATGAATAAATTATTGTCACAGTGACACCCGGTATATTAGTAGGAGAGATGGTGAAAAATTTTAAGTAGGTTCTTGAGGCACTTTGAAAATTTGGGTAATTGTCCTTGAGGGACCCCTAAACATAAAAAAGTCAAGATCTGGCTGAAGGGTAGTGGCTCCCTACTATAACCTATAACCCTTGAATTAAAAATATTCAAGGGTTGGTGGGAGGCCGCTACCCTTTAGCAAGGCCTTGACTTTTATGTTAAGGGGTCCTTTAAGGATAATTATACGAATTTTTAAAGTGCCCCAAGATTCTACTCAAAATTGTTCACCAGCTCTCTCACAAGGTCTGGCTGAAGGTTAGCGGCTCCCTACCAACCCTGGAATTAAAAATATTCAAGGGTTGGTAGGGGGCTGCTACCCTTCAGCCAAACCTTGACTTTTATGTTAAGGGGTCCTTCAAGGACAATTAAACAAATTTTCAGTGTCTTAAGTAAGTACTCAAAGCTGTTCACTAACTTTCGGAGTAAATGGAGTATGGTTTTCTGTTATTTTTTGTGAGCTATCATAAACTTTTAGGAAATGTCTTTTTAAAATACGTACCAGTTTTGGTTTAAAATTAAAATTCCATGAATTTAAAATAATAACAGGTGAATGTTTAAAATTTACGTTTTTTAAATTTAAAAACCAATTTCTAAAATATGTGGAAGTATAAAAGTTAATGTATTTTAACATTAAGAACTTAGACGTATATATTAACATAAATCATGGTTTTTTACGAAACAAACGAGACGAAATAAGACAGAGAAAGAGAGCCGGGACAAAAGCGTAACTATAAAAACTATAAAGAGCATAAAAAACAATCCAATCTTTATAAGAATCCGTAAATCTTACCAGTCACTTCTTGCAAATCACCAGTATTTATTTATTTTGTGTAAAACTTTCACAGTAACGTTGACTGTCGAAAAAATACAACAGAAATAAACAATAATATATTTCTTAATATAAAGCAAGCTATTTAAGCACAGTTAAGTAATAAATATTGTAATATACACAACATGCATATTCTTATCATTTTTCTCAAGAAGGTAGCATTTACAGTAATAAGAAAAAGAAGTTGGCTTTTCGCCAGAATAGAGGTAAATATTTACTTTATATTTACAAAAATATTTTTCCGTATATTGAAAACTTTTTTACATATTTATAAAGATCACGCAATAATATATTAAAAAGCATTTAAAAATAAAATTTTCATTTTTTTTTACTTATGGTTTGGTCAACCTGACACTAACAAAATTCCATTAGCTGTTATGACTCTTGTTGACTCTGACAGCTAAGGTGGTGTAAAAATATACAGGGTGTTCGAACAATGCGTTACAAAATTTGGAGGAGTAATTCTACAGAGTAAATAATGGTAGTTAGACATTTAACACAATTTCGAAATTTTATGGTTTTTAAGATAAAGAGTGCAAAGTACAATTATTAATTTTTATATTTTTCCATATTAAACCAAAGGACACTAGAACAAACTCAAGCTGTTTGGGACGTACTTAAGTTCCGTCAAGAAAAAGTGTTCCCTTTATAATAAAAAAAAAATAATGGAGAAAAGTCATGTCAATGATTAAGTAAAAGAAGGCAATTGTAAGATAAAATGGTTTTATACCTTTTCAGGTTTCATGTCCACCCCTGTGCGTGGTAAAATAGCAAAATTTATTAGGATGTCGCCGGACATATAATAACAAAATAACGATACCATCTATTACACCATACAAACATTATTGTAGCACAGTGTTTAAATGGTGAATTACCATCTTTAACCAAGCGTTTAATGTAAGGTGAAAGTGTTTTATAGGACCACAAACAACATAATGAACAATTATGTGAATTAAAACAAAAACACTTACCAGTTTAATATCAGAAAGTAATTATTTACTTGTATTAGTTCTGGTCTAATGAATGGTATACAGTTTGGAGAATAAACAAATATTGCATATTTGGCAGATTTCCCACATCGGATATAAAGATAGTATTATTTAGGTATACGATCTTTTGTTTAATACTTTTATTCTTTATGTAAATATAGGTCCATTAAAAAATTTAAAATATTAAAATTTACCTTTACCTTTTAAAAAACACTTAGCAATAGATAAAGCGAGATATAATAGCAGCTCTACTACTAGTTCACCGATGATCCCACTCTTAATTTATTTAAATAACTCCTAACCTGACATCAAGACAACCGCATCTAACAGCATTTTACAAAATCCCATTCACAGCGCTACATTAATATGTTTTGGTAATGATAAAGCTTTAATTACGTTTTAAAATCAACGGCCTCAATATGGCTTAGAGCCATATTCAGGCCTCTGAAATATTAAAAAACCAAAAAAAACTTCTCGATCGTAAAACACTATCTAATGCTTCGCATTATGAGTCGTGCAGAAGAACTAGCGAACTAAAAGAACGAACTAGTTCGCAATAGGACTTCCGACTAAATTAAGTGCTTCCTAGAGCGAGCGATTTCGCCCAAGGGTCCAAGACTAAGTCAGATCTCTGCGCAGAGAATATGGCCCGTCTACATCACAGAGATTCTAAGGGGAGAGAAAAATAGTTCATATGGGATGCGCGGTAACCGGTAACTAATGACACAAATCGATAGACGTAGAGCTAGAGCCGAAAAATCGCCATCAGTAATATGGAGTTTCTCCCGTAAAACATGTTCATTTAGTATTGTTAATTATGTTCTCGCGCAGGCTGACAATCTATTGGATACAGGGGGTAGCAATAAGGGGTGAAAGTGCAACATTTTGGGAAAAAAATCGCCATCGATAATATGTCAGCCATTTTGGCCACTTAAAGTTGAACCCCTAAGGTCTCTAAATCCAAAAGGGCTGAGAGTTAGGTGGATACCGAGGACAGTAAATCGGGGTCAAATTATCACAAGCGCTTACTTTATACAGGGTGTTTTTTAATTGAATGTCAATATTAAAGGGGGCAATTTTTGGGTCCATTTTAAAACGAAAACTTCATATGAACGTATGTTCTAAACGTCCTAAGTTTTGAGATACAGGGTGATAAAATTTTTAAAAATAAATAATTTATTATTAATATCAGTAATACCACTTTAGATATTACAATAAAATATGGCATACATGTACTATGTATCAAGAGGCATTTTTTAGTGTACTGCATTTTTTTTAATTTCCACCAGTGGCGTTCGAACGGAATTTGACCTGCCTATTTAGGTAGATATTAATGGTACGTCACTGATTTTTCTCAAAATAAAAAAATATTTTTGTCATCCTCAATCATTTATAAGCAAAGTTGATCACTTGTTTTTTTCAATCCAACACACGGTTTTCGCTTAAAAAAATAAAAACCATTACTCTGCATGATTATAACAATATCGGTTAACAATGTAACCATGCAGATAAATATCTAGATTTAATTTTTCTAGGTGTAAACCGTGCGTCGGACTAAAAAAAAATCAAGAGATCAAATCTGCTTATAATACCTGGATACATACATGAATACCCCCTATATCCAATAAGTCGTCAGCCTGCGGGGGAACATAATTAACAATACTAAATGAACATGTTTTACGGGAGAAACTCCATATTACTGATGACGATGATTTTTCATCTCTAGCTCTTAGGCCACGAAAAGTTAGTGTCAAAAGACGCAACTACAAAAATCACAAAATCGAGTTACCTTTACCTTCAAATTAATCACAGAATATTATCTTTATCATGAAAAGATATTATTTCAAAAAATAGCAGACGACAAATTTTGACTTCATTTATTGAGGTCTTAAGAATTCCGCAGGGTTTTTCGAAAATTGAACAATTTAAATTTTGCACCTAACGTTGTTTATTACTAAACCCTAGAAATATGCGTTCAAAAATGTATAAACAACGGACCCAGTGGCATATAGAGCCATCATACGCAGTTAATGATATCAAAGCTGTATTGATAAATCATTATTACACAAGTACACATTTCCTACATTTTTGTTGCTAAATGTATAAATACATTTAGAAACGAACTCTGTAACAAAAATATAATAAAATAAATGAAATTAAAATACAATAAGTTTATCTTTCTTTGTCTAAGTATATAACAATCTCAGCAAAAACACCTAAGATAAGGGCCTCATAAAGTAATGAGATTTAAAATTAGACCAAATTCTTTTTGACTTGGCCAGTTTTTTTACTAATCTGTATGAATTAATAAAAAACTGCCTGTATTAATAAAACAAAAAAAAATCATTAATACGGCCTTGATCAGTAAAAAAATTGCCAAGTCAAAAAAGAACTTTATGTAATTTTAAATCTCAGTACTTTAAGAGGCCGAAATTTCTGGATAGGGACTAGGTCCTTATTTTACATACGTAAGTGTCCCCAGAAAGTGCCCCATAATTTTGATTAGTCAATGAGTCAGTGAATCAGTCACCAGTAGTACAATGGACGAATATCAAAATAGAATATCTGAAAAACAACTTATCATAACTTTCTTAAGTTTTTTCACAAGTTATAATTAAAATGCTTACGTGAATTTACATATCAAATATAATACCTTTATGTGGAACGCTAACTAAGTTATGATTAGGGGAAATACGCTGAAACCTTTCGTGTAATATACACAATGCGTGCATCAGGGCAGAACTACCGTGGGCCTAGATAAAAATATACTCTAATACAAATTTTTAATATTTATTAAAAACACTAAACCAAGCTGTAGGTATAAAACATTTAAGTGGTGACAAACATTTATTTTATACCAGCAGATAAATACACATTTTTAAAACCTGAAATAGCTTTTGTAAATAACTCAAATTGATTTTTAAATTATTTTAACTATGAGACATAGCGGATATCGAACAATTAGTTTTTAATCTTGAGAAAGGGAAATACCATTCTTATCTTGAAAAAATCCGATATAATCTCAAAAATGACGCAATAAGTATTATTAAAAGATATCGTTTATAACCTCAGCGCTAACACACAACCTTGCTCATTCAAAGAAGACAACCTATTTAATGTAAATATTATTAAATTTAACAAAGGAATCTGGATATAATGTAAAACAGTAAAATTTTAAACAATAAATTCATATTCCGGCAAGTATAAGTTTTAAAACACTAATATTACATTATATGGGTTTTACGGGCTTATTTGCGGTGGTCTGTTGGTATTTCTACATGACTTTTTGTCTACTATTGCGACAGACATTAGTAGACATATTAGACGAAACGTCAGGTAAAAATACCAACAGACCACGGCAAATAAGCCCAAAAAACCCATATAATGAAGTACAAATCGCCGTGAAAGCTTACACACTTCACTGTAATATTTTTGGTACACACTTCACTGTAATATTTTTGGCAATAAAATTAGAGGGTCAGAAAGTTTCACAATAAATGAGAAGTATTTTGATTTATTTAAAATAAAAAAAAACTTATAATTAAAATCCACATTATGCTACGAACAGGAAAGGTACTCTAAAAGCTCTTTATTCGCTCGGTATATATTCCATAAATATGCCGAGAATACAGAAACCGTGAATATGGAATGGTAATTTATATGGGATTATAGGGGATACGTTTCTAGGTGACAAAATAAAAAACAAGTTTATATATAAAAGAAAAATTAATTGAAATTTTTGACCATATTGATTAATTATTATCTTTAGGCTTAGGCAATAGTTTAAAGAATTTTTGGTATTTTTTCTTGATTGGCAGCTTTTTAAAGCTCTTTTAATTCAGACTAATATTCAGCAGTGGCATCAGCAATTTGCCTCTTAAAAAAAGACTTTGTTCCATAGACGGATCAATTTTCATAAAAACATCACAAAGCTCACTTGCCATTCTTAAAGCTTCACTAAGATTTTTCAAATTAAATGTCACGTTTCCAGTGCTTGTTAAAGCTTCTTCTTCAATGGACTGTGAATTTAACATTTCCTTCAAGTCGGTTTGAGGGAAGCGGGAATAAAGAGCTTTGACTGTATATGCAGATTTACTAAAGCTATGATTTTATATCACCTCATAGCCCATATGCTTAAGCTTTACTAAAAGTAAGAAAATTATTTTTTTATAAAGCTAAAGGTTGCTTCTGGCTTGCTTTGATTCCTCCCCCACTACACTGCTCCAAGAGCGTGATGACGCGTTTAGCGCAATGTTCACAGCCGTTTTGTGCAACTTTTGCTGAATTTATATAGAAATCGAAAATATACAAGTTGCAAAATAAAATTTAAAGTTAAGTAATCCGTTAATTAAATTCAAACGGACCTAAGTCTTTTAAATACCATACTATAAGCAATCATTTTCCGGAAGATCAGCTCTCCAACTTTAAACGGGTCCCAGTTGGGAATGTTTTAAACAATGGTAAAATTTAAAGTTTTTTCCGACTTTTCTCTGCAAAAAATGCAAATCTTATAATTTTTTTGATTTTTAACAAAAAATCTATTGTCTGTAAAATGATTAAATTAAAATCAAATCAAAATTGTCGCTGTAAAAATGGCTATTTTTTATGGGTTTTTCAATATAAAAAATAGAGAAAAGAAAACTTTTGTACAGATTTTGTGTTTTTTATGTCATACTAGTTTATTATTTTCTTTTTATTGCTTAGTTACCAACTACATTATTATGCACTTTATACCCATGCGGACATAAAGTGCACTTTGTCCGCGCGGGTATAAATGTTTAATGTTACAGCGAGATCACTGAAGTATCCAAGCAGTACATTTTTATTAATGAGTTTTACACAAGAGTTTTCTGCCATCCAGTTTAGTAATTTGTCATATTCTCTGTCGTAGGCATCTCTCGATTTTTTCAGTAGATTTATGTTGCTTTTTCCGCTTTTTTTGCAATTTCATTAGGAATTTTAAAACTTTCCTGCATTTTGACTTTTAAAGTTTGACCGCTAGCAAAATTTGATTTTCTTAGTAACTATTATAAGCCAATTATTAACCCGTATTGATAGATGTGTGTTGTCCTCGGGCGACTTACAAACCCTCCGGCCAGAGGCTCTCGTGTTTGTAAAAACGTCACCCTCAGGGCATAAACATCTACTTAATACCCTTGGTACATAAATACCTATTATGACCTGCACCACTTTTAAAAGATAGCACTGGTGGTTAGTTGTTAAATTTTAGGTGCCAAAATATTTAAACTGTCACAAAAATAAATCTATGCAGCGTCCGCAAAAAAGTTTTATTATTAGAGAAATGTGATATTAGATAACTTACTCGGATTAGTCCAAAAACTAAAAAAATAAATAATACGCAAATCCATTAATTTAACAGACATGTAACATTTAGGTCCCCATTAAATGGATTTACCAGAGACACAAGGGTTAAAAAGAACATTAACTTCTAGAATTGATATGTTAAGATCTATCTAAAAAAAATGCATTTACAAATTTAAATAATTAATGGCAAGATATAATAAAATATTATTAAAAACATATATATATGGACAAAATTGTAGAGCATTTTAGCTACAGTCATATCATTATAGATTTTTGTGTCCTAATATAATGGAAAAAGTCATCATAAAAAGCAAAAAATTAAAAATAAAACTATTTTAATGACGAAATTATTTTATAAACTACTCTTGACTCCCACGAATTTTTAGCTTTGGTAAACGTAAAATACTTTAGTCCGACTGGATTTTCTATTATAGGATAAAACATGTGTATATAAGCATGATCTACACGTATAATTGGACATTTCTTGTAATTATACCTACATGTACATATCGATACATTAAATTATTCATTAACCTCCTAATAATAATATGAATTAAATTTTTAAAATACCATTTGTTTTGTGCAAATTAGTTTGTTTAACACAAGGTGTTTCTAAATCGATTTGTTATCTATTGCCTAATTTGTTATTTAAACAGTGATAGGTGTAGATGGTTTTTATTAATCCCTATTATCTTTCCTGAAGCATATACATGTCGGCTTTACGTATTCTTTTAAAAGAACATTAAGATAAGGATTTGTTTTTATTGGAAATAAGCTTAGTGTTGAGTTTTTGTTACGAGCGACGGTTCGGCCGTCCATTAATTATTCTTTATGAGTCTGGGTTAATGTTGATTTTAAGTTTGTTTAGAAATAAAATAAAGGACATGACTCGATATTTGTTTAGATATCGAGGAGAGTGAAACGAAGCCGGGAATGAATACTTTGAGAAGGAATTCGATAGTTAGTTTTTAGAGAGAACTGAACGTAGAGACACCGGCTTCGGATCGCTAGTTCATTTATTTTATTTTTTTTATTCGTGACAGTACCTTTGCATTGTTTTTATCTATAGACTGTAGTTTACATGTTAATTAGTGTTGTTTTGTGTAATCTGTGTTTTAATCGTTTATTTAGTCAAAATAATAATTAGTTGTGTGTTTGACGGATTGCCGAGTTTTATTTATATTAATAGGACATGTCTACTGAAAATATTTCCCATTCTCCGACATCAGAAGTGGGATTAGCCTGTCCACAATTGGCCGAAAATATCCTGACAAATGAAACTGAAACAGAAGCAAATGTTCCAGGTAGCCAAGTGGAGTTGTTGCTCAAAAAAATGATTGACATGCAAAACTCTACAGCATCGACAAGCTCTGCATCTCAAATTCAACTTCCAAGTTTCGATCCAAAATCAAAAATTGCAGATCCGGAAGGCTGGTGCTGTTTGGTTGACGAGTTTGTTAAAATGCAAAAGTTATCGGGAATTATGTTGGTGACTAGTTTATCATCTGCACTAAAAGGAGAAGCAGCGGATTGGCTTATTCGCTCTAGGCCATTGGGCAAAACCTGGGAGGATATTCGCACAGAATTTTTATCAACGTTCTCAAAACCTGTTGACTTTATGGAGATGTTCGAGGAAGCTGTTCTTGGACGTCAGAATATTCCTAGCAACACAACGCTTTTAGACGAAGGATTGCACGTTTTACGACTAGCAATGCACCTAATAAAGGCTTGTGAAAACGAGGAGGCCTTAGCAACATTGTTTGCCTGTCATGTTGTTGCAAATAGATCTGAATCGATGCGTAAGCGATTACAGGCGGACATACCAAAAGATTTGAAGAGTTTTTGCGTTGCATTAAGAGGTTCCACAGGTAAACGGCCGGCGCTATTTCCAACTGATCATCATATTAGTTCGAAGCGTCGTGCCCTTACTCAGCCAGACAAAAAGGAACAACCATTTATGGGCAAGTGTCGTGTTTGTGGCAAAATTGGACATAAGGCTTATCAGTGCCGAGTGAATGTTGCATCTGTGAATAAGCGGGTAGTGTACGATGGCAAAATCGTAAGGTCTTTTATGTGTTTTGCTTGTGGAAAACCAGGGCATATTGCAACCAGTTGTCCTGATAAAGGAAAGCATGCTTCTACAAGCAAACCAAAATATGAAGAAAGGCAGGTCAATTTGGTTGAAGTGCAGGTATTGCCGCAAGGACAAATGAAAACCAAAAATGGTAAGATTGTTCCTTTTCTGTTTGATTCGGGATCTGACTGTTCTTTAATTAAATATAGTGTTTCAGTTTTGTTAAACGGAAAATATAAAGATTGTATGTTATCTCTGAAAGGTTTAGGTGGGAATACTATACTGTGTAATTTACAAATTATAGTATTAGTTAAAATTCAAGATATTTTTCTTGAACTTGTTTTATGTATAGTCCCCGATGAATGTATTTCTTTTGATGTTCTATTGGGTAGAGATTTGATAAGTCAAAACATTAGTGTTTGTTTTAGCAACAAAGGTTTAATTTTGACGCGCGAAAAAAATATTCTTATGTGCGAAAAAAATAAAATAAATTTCGAAAAAATTGATACCGACCTACAGGTTGCCGATAAAGAAGTTTTAGTTAAAATGTTGGTAAAATACGAAAATTACTTTACTGATGGTATACCGAATACAAGAGTTAAAACGGGCAGTTTGGAAATAAGATTAAAGGATCCAACAAAACTTGTTCAACGTAGACCTTATCGTTTAGCTCCTGTTGAGCGCGAAATTGTTCGTTCTAAAGTTTCAGAGTTATTAAAGGCGAATATTATCCAACCCAGTTGTTCTCCTTTTGCAAGTCCAATTACATTGGTAAAAAAAAAGGACGGCTCTGACAGAATGTGTTGCGACTTTCGTGAACTCAATCGAAATAGCATTCCAGACAAGTACCCATTACCATTAATAAGTGACCAAATTAATCGTCTTAATGGTGCTTTTTATTTTTCAACTCTTGATATGGCTTCAGGCTTTTACCAAATACCTGTTAGTCCGAATACCATCGAAAAAACGGCTTTTGTAACTCCAGATGGCCAATACGAGTTCTTGACTATGCCATTTGGACTTGCAAATGCTCCTTCTGTTTATCAAAGGGCTATTGATAAAGCTCTTGGGGATCTACGAAACACATTTGCTGTTGTTTATATTGATGATGTACTCATTCCTTCTGCTTCAATTTCTGAGGGGCTATATCGTCTGGAAATAGTTTTATCGACCTTGGCAGATGCCGGATTTTCATTTAATTTAAAAAAATGCAAATTTCTTAAAACTGAAGTTCAGTACCTAGGGTATATGGTTCGAGGTGGTGAGCTTCGCCCCAATACTGCTAAAATTTCTGCACTGAGTAATTTGCCAATCCCCAAAACTCCTACACAAGTTCGACAGTTTTTAGGCTTAGCTTCGTACTTTCGGCAGTTTATACCGAGTTTTTCTAAAATTGCAGCTCCTCTGTATGCTCTCACGAAAAACTCACAAAAAATTATTAAGTGGTTGGCCAATCATGAAACTGCACGGCAGACTTTATTAAAATATCTTACTTCTGAACCCGTGCTTTCTATTTATGATCCGACTTTGTGTACCGAGTTGCACACAGATGCGAGTTCCGAGGGCTACGGCGCTATTTTATTGCAAAAAAAAGATGGTAAATTGCGTGTGGTAGCGTATTTTAGTAAACGTACTTCTGAGGTGGAATCAAGGTATCATTCATATGAACTTGAAACGTTAGCTGTTGTAAATGCTGTCAAACATTTTAGACATTTTTTGTATGGGAAATTTTTTACTGTTGTAACGGATTGTAATTCTTTGAAATCTTCTAAAAATAAAATAGATTTAACACCTAGAGTGCATAGGTGGTGGGCCTTTTTACAAGGTTTTGACTTTGACATACAGTATCGTGAAGGTAGTCGCATGAAACACGTTGACTTCTTCTCACGTAATCATTTACCTATTTCTAATGTCAGCACATCTATTGTCAAAAAAGTTCAAATTTTGGAATTACAAAAAGACTGGCTTCAAGTTGAACAGCAAAGAGATGATGAAATTACTCAAACAATTACTAAGTGGAGATCTCATGAACTTTCTACTGATTTGTTAAAAACTTATGATGTTCGAAATAATATTTTGTTAAAGAAAATAGACCGAAATGGAAAATCAAAATGGCTTCCTATTGTTCCACGTTCTATGGCTTGGTCTATAATCAATCACATTCATGTAGATTTAAAACATTTAGGCTGGGAAAAAACCTTGGATAAGCTGTACGATTTCTACTGGTTTCCAAACATGTCGAAAAATGTCAGAAAATTTGTGGATAATTGTCTTATTTGTAAAGTATCTAAAAATAAAAGTGGAAAATCACAGGTTCAGCTTCATTCTATTCCCAAAGTTTCAAAACCCTGGCATACAGTTCACATTGATATATCGGGAAAATTAAGTGGGAAAAGTGATAGAAAAGAATATGCTTTGGTAATTATAGATGGTTTTACGAAATTTGTTGTCTTATATCACATATCTTCTTTGACTGGTAAACAGGCCGTTGAATCTCTTCGAAATTTTACTCATTTATTCGGCGCACCAAGTCGCATAATATCTGATCAGGGAAAATGCTTCACCAGTTCTGAATTTAAAAAATTTTGTTCTGAAAATAATATTGATCTTCACTTTATAGCCCATGGTGCAAGTAAATCAAATGGTCAGGTCGAACGAGTAATGCAAGTCCTTAAAAATACTCTTACAGTGATTGAGGCTGAGGAATCCAAAACGTGGCAAGATAGTTTAGGGGAGGTTCAGTTAGCCTTAAATAGTTCAACACATAAAACAACCGGCTTCAGCCCGGCAGAACTACTATTTGGTACCAAAATTCACTCATTGCAATTAAACAGTTTGATATATCAATTTTTAGACGATGATAATACAGGTACTTCTCTATCCGAAATAAGAGAAGAAGCAAGTAAAAAAATAAGTAAATGTGCAAAATTAGATACGGAACGATTTAATGCGAATAAAGGCAAAATAAAACCTTTTGTTGTAGGTGATTTTGTTTATGCTAAATGTAATGAGCGAATGTTATCAAAATTAGATTGTAAGTTTAGGGGACCATACAGGATAAAAAGAGTGTTATCGAATGATAGATATGAAGTAGAAAAAGTAAATGGTAAAGGAGGGCTAAGTAAATTTATTCATGACCAGTTGCGGCTTGTGCCGACTGGTCAAGGACAAGAGTTATTTGACTTTGAGAGTGAAGATGCTGAACAATGCGTGGATGAGCCAGTGTCGGCTAATAAGTAAGAATAAATAGGTAAAAGAGTAGCAATAGTAGGTATAAGAAAAAAGTGTGGTGCTAATATTAGACTGCGGGATAATATTAGCTAATTTAGAGAAGCAAAAATAACTGCGGTTATCTGATACTTGATAGCTGTTGCGATAGCTAGGTCAAGTGTGGAACTAGTAAAGATAGTTGCGGCTATCTGTTACTGTGAATAGCTGCTGAGGTAGCTAGATGTGAAGTTGAAAGACGGCTGCGGTTGTCTAAGCTAAAATAACTGCGGTTATCTGATACTTGATAGCTGTTGCGATAGCTAGGTCAAGTGTGAAACTAGTAAAGATAGTTGCGGCTAGTGTGAAGTTTGAAGACGGCTGCGGTTGTCTGGTGCTTGGCTAGCTATCTGCGGTAGCTAGGTTAAGCATGAGGTTGTATATAGTAAAGATAGCTGTGGTTATCTGTTACTTTGAAACTACTGGTAGGGTTTGGGTTAAATGTGAAGTTTTATTGCTTTGTTGAAATACATGCTGTGTTGAAGAAGTTTTACTGCGGTAATCTTCTTGATGTATTATGATTCATGATCGTCACATCATGTTTCAGTAATCGCTGTGGTGATTTGTTCTGTGTGCTACTATGGTAGCCAGGTGTAAAAGAATGAAAGTTGAGAAAAGAATATTTGGAATGTAAAAAAAGATAATATGCTAAATATTGTTTGTTTACTTATATGTTTTTGACTTGTCAGAATGGACGAGTGGTTTTTTTTTTTAATAGTTGTTTCGGTTGTTCCAGGTGAAACAATGGCTTAGCGCACGAGGACGTGCGACATGTCAGAATGGCCGTGTCGGCTTTACGTATTCTTTTAAAAGAACATTAAGATAAGGATTTGTTTTTATTGGAAATAAGCTTAGTGTTGAGTTTTTGTTACGAGCGACGGTTCGGCCGTCCATTAATTATTCTTTATGAGTCTGGGTTAATGTTGATTTTAAGTTTGTTTAGAAATAAAATAAAGGACATGACTCGATATTTGTTTAGATATCGAGGAGAGTGAAACGAAGCCGGGAATGAATACTTTGGGAAAGGGAAATTTGATAGTTAGTTTTTAGAGAGAACTGAACGTAGAGACACCGGCTTCGGATCGCTAGTTCATTTATTTTATTTTTTTTTTCGTGACAGTACCTTTGCATTGTTTTTATCTATAGACTGTAGTTTACATGTTAATTAGGTTGTATGCAAAAGAAATAGTAGAGTAATATTTTATTAATAATTTATTTTTTTATTTGGTTTTTTGCCTGAACAGTTGAATATTAACGTATCACAAAAAGACTAACGAAATAATGCAGTTTTAAAGGTAATTTACGGAACCAATTAGTAGTGTCCTAACCAAGGTCAATTTTTGGTAGAAGCCGAAAATTTTAAATTTGCCGATGCAAATTATACATTACTTCATTTTATATATTAAAGAGTGTTGATGATAATTGTAAATAAATAATACTAATTAATGTACTTTGTACATTGAAAACATATCTTAGTCATTATAAGTCTTTAATTTGGGAACCGGAAAAATATTTTGTAGTAAGCAAGATGTTTTATTGAAAATTATTTTTCTCATATCATCGTTAAATGCAATTTCAGTACTCGTTTTTGGCGCTTGGATACAAAACTTCGGCTTGGGCCAAATCTTCGGCTTTTTTTGGCTGAAGCTGAACGTAGGTCCCATCTTGGCTGAATGTGGTCATAGCCAAAGCTTCTGTCGTACACTACAAATTAGAGAATGCAGTCCTGTCTAACTAGGACTTGTACAGAGGGCTTTATTGACAGATTATTAATTTGTGTGGTTTGGCATTTCTGCTATGTATTGTTACGTTTTTCCATTTTCTATTTTAAGTCGCCAATTTCTCATATGAATTAAATTAATGATGTTGTTACTAAAAATGAATACGAAATTATGTTTATTGAAACGTATCGAAGACAATAATACTCTTCATCAATAAATAGGATGTCCCATTTGGAAAATAATTATGTTATCTTTCTTAAGTATTCTTTTAGATTCTATTAAATACAGTATAGCTCCGCTAATCCGAACTCCGATAATTCGAATTCTTCAGTGATCCGGTCAAACTCGAAATTATAGTTATGTACACTAGGTATTCTACAATCCGGATAACATGTGATTCCGTAATCCGGATCATGTTCTGCGATTAGGTATCTTGAAAATTTGATTACATTAGCACAGCCTAACCAAAGACGCAAATTTATTAGTTATGATCAAAAAGAAATGGCTGAAATAAGTAATACGCTACAGATTGTTATGACTCAAAATAACCCAATGATAGAAGCGGAGATCAGTGAATGGATCAATGGAGATGGAAACATTCACCATTGCACAGTGATGACAGTGGCAAGGAAGTTACTAAGTCTGAGCTAAAAGTGAAAAATGAAAACGCGATTCTTTAATTCAGTACATGTAAGTGGGCTGAGGAAAATGGAGTAGAGTTGAATGTCTTGTCTATGCGGCGCAGATAGAAAACTGACAATGCATGCAAAGCAAGCTAATATTAAGCAGATAAAACTAACTGATTTTTTAAACCCAAATTTTTTTAAGTTTAACACTTTTGTCTCAAAAATTTTTGATTTACTTTGTGTAAACGGTACACAACTTATTTTAGTTTATATTTAGAATTAAGTGTTCATTTTTAGTAATATTTTATATTATGATACTAGTTTGCGTTTTGAGTTAATAAATCCCTTAAGTACATATTTTATTGGTTTCCAAAAAAATTCAATAATCCGGATGTTTCACCAATTCGGATTGTCTAGTATTTTATGGATCCTGGTTAACGAAGCTTAACTTAATACACAAGATGGCTGTTTCACATTGTCTTACCTAAGAGAAAAACCACAAATATGGCCCTGTTCGGTCTTCGTTTGATAAATCTGTATCCTTGTCAATAGGGCAACGAAGATGTTAATTTTTAATTATCAGTCTCACCAGTTCTAAGAATAATGTAAAACAACAAATATTTAGTAAACATATATTTTTATGGGCTTTTAAATACGTGTTTATTTTATACGTACTTATAAGAGTGGATCCTATCAATATTGACATTAGTACCTTATTTGTATAATAAACTATAAAATTTTATAATTGGTTGCAACGTTTTTAAACAAATAGTATTAAAAAAAAAAATTACATTTTTTAATAGCTCAACTTTTTCAAAAACCAACTTCAAGCCCTACGTGCTCGCCTTACCCCACGTTCCCCTAATTATACATAGTTTAATTATTATAGGTCTCACGCTAATTGATTTAACACCAATACATGAATAGAAACATGTACGTAACGTGTGTGTAAGGCCTTGCTTGTAATAAAATATAGGTTAAAAGAGCTACTTTCACTATACGTTTAAAGCAATTAAACTAAGTCTGTAACCGCAGGCTTCTGGTTTATTGTATAACAAGTTGTATTTTACAGCATTTTATTAGGCTTTATTGGGAACATCATCCTTTGTAATACTACGAGTTATACAATGTTTTAGATTGGGTCAAAAACTATTTTCGTAATTTTAAAACATACCTATCCGGTGTATTGTTGTATTGAATACGACACAATGTACAAACTTCTCCTTTAAGTCTGAATTTGGAAAATACAGAAATAAATTAAAACACCTGAATAATCACGCATCAATAGTTCATGAATCGATTTAAGCAATTGATTATTTAACGGTATTTCGCACTTAGTCATCCACGGTTAAAAAACTTTTAGAATTAATAGCATGACAGCTCCAACAAACCAAAAACAGTGAAATAAAGACCAACTATATTAGAGCAAAAGCCATAGATAACCTAACTTTAGATATGTAATCGCTAATCGCATTTATGGCAAGTATACGCTAGCGCGCACTAATCAAACAATAAGGTTATCCAGCATACGTATTTGAAAAAAAAGGACTAGTGCGGACTTAAAAATTTCTATTCATAAAATATATTTCTTATAATTTTGACATTTAAAGTAACACTTTTCAAAACTTACTGACGTTGTCAAATATCTTGGTTTTCATAACTAGCTAAAAAGAGTAAAATGTTTCGCAACTGGTGATGAAAAGTAAGATATTTGGCAACATCAATCCGTTTTGAAAAGTTTTTATATTTTAAACTTGAATTAAAAAAAATCATATCATCTTCAAAATTAGAAAAAATATTATGTGAAACGCATTGAAATACACTATTTTTTATAACTTACATTCTTTTGTTCTGCTCGTTACGAAAAATAGTACTTTTCCCAACTGGTTGCACGAATAACTCTTTTTTCTATATTTGGATACTGATTTTTTTATTTTGCATTTCTTTACATGTATAAATAATGTTGGGTAGTAACATAAACAATAAGGTAACAAAATTATTATAAAATTTAAATAGCAAAAAATAGGAGCTAATAAAAGATAGGGATTGTTTCAAGCCTTTGTACCGCCGTAAAACGGTTTTAAAACTGTTAAAATTGATTAAACGCATGAGTGTCTACTTTACACGGGTTTATGTCTGTTTTAAAACGACGAAGTTTGAACGCTTTCTGTATATTTAAAGGGTTCTGCTTTGCTTGGGGCTCAGTAAAGGGACCGCGTAATACACTGTCACCTATTGAGACAAGCTTATAAACAGAAGAAAAAGAAATGTTTGTACAAATAACGTTAACTCTTTTCCTGCTTAGACTTATAGTTTCGATGGCGATAATAAGATATTGTAAACATCTTAAATGTATTTATACAAAACGAGCATACATTTACTAGAGGCAGCCGTTTGGCAGTGCGAATAAGCGTGTGAGAGAGAAAAAAGAATCATAGTATAACCTTTTTCCGTGGCTCCAACTTGTCAATTGATCGACGAGGAGAAGCCGACCAATCAGCACGCAAAGCGGGGTAATTATACTCCTTCCACCGACCAATAAGCACTTGGAGGAAGAGAGAAAGGTTATACCGCTATTCTTTCTCTCTTGCACAAATGTTCGCTTTCCAAGCGGATCACCAAAAGCAGTTTATAATTTTTTATGAACACAAGGAATGTATAAATGCTACCACTAAACACAAAATAAGTTAATAAAATAGTAAAACTTCTTCGGAATCTATAATTATATAGAAATTCTATATAATTATAGATTCACATAATAGGTCAGTCCAAAAACTAATCAATCTCACACAAGCGGCCAGTACGGAACTGGTCGGCGACAAATGGGTAAATAAAATCGGTCTGCCGGTCCGTTCTGCGCATGATTTAAGACCCTGACGATGACTACCGCCACAGCGCACGGACACATTTTTTCGCCCATAAAATCTTACTTTTGAACTGCGCATCTGATACCCTTTGCCAGTCCATATGAAGGTCAGTGGCAAAAGCCTGTGACCGCCAAACTTACGTCATAATCTAATAAAAGCTAAGAAGTTCATAAGAACTTCTGATCATGGTGACTTTGGCAGGTAGCAGGTATCAAAGCCAAGTATGCATAAAAACAATAGTTTATGTTCATAAATAAAGATTTGTAAACTTTTACGGCACCTGGTAAAAAAAATAAGAAAATTACAAATTTACGCTACTGGCACAGTGGTCCATAATAGTAACAGAAGTTTGTAATTAGATGGAGTATTTCGATCAATGGTTTAACTGTACCAAGTATCACACACTTTAAAAATAAAAAAATCTATATTCTGAAAATTTTTCCTTATACCCTTTATCTTAAAAGGCGTCCGTTTTAGAGCTTTGTTTATATAACATTTTTGTTGTATTTTTAGCCAAAAAATCTCCCATAAGGCGATGGCGTGTTTTTTAAATAATCCTGTATTTAAAAGATTTTAAATTTACTGTTGTGCTAAATCAACATTAATACTAGAACTGAATCTGGTGTGGTAACCAATAAGAAAAACGTTAATTTAAATTTAATTATACTATCCTTTTTTATTATTCAAACAACAAAACAAGGCAAAGTTGTAGCCAGACATATTTGAAGAATTCGATTGTTTCATTGTATTAACAAATCAATCAGTGAATGAATTTTTAATACGTCGCGGTGTGTTGATGTTGTGACACGCTAGAAGATTAGTAATTGTTATTTCTTTAAACATATTAATGTTATTTGACTGATTGCGTGCCTATAATAGGTTTATTTGTTATTCAAAAATAGTGTAAACTGTTTTACCTTTTTTTTACGTAAGCGCTCTTATGGAAGGTGAATTTTAGGACTACGTGGGTAGAAAAAGTATAAAATAGTGTACACTATTTTACACTTTCAATAAACAGACTTATTATGTATGCCTACTGTTTTGAAAGAGTAAACGGAATAAACACCAAATCGATAAGACGATCGTATTTGTAGACAGAGTAGATGTAGTGTTTACACACCTATGGTTTTAAGCAATTTAAGACTAAGACCACAAATTTTAAAAATGAAATACTTTGTAAAGAAGAGGCAGGCCGCCGTTATTTGGGATGAAATACAAATTACACAGGCCCACAAAAAAATAAGTGGTGTGTGCTGGGTGTCGGACTAGGATTTTCTGGCGTATTTTTTCCGCTGAATACAAATCTAAAGTCAAAATTGGAAGTCAGACAGCAAAAAATCGAAAAAACCCCAAAAAACCGACACGTCCGACCAAAATCTGCTACCACGGAATATTTGGACTACGACTATATAAACTACAAGAGATACAAGACATTTCATGGAATAAAAAACAGAGCTTTTTAAATAGTCTATAAAAAAGTTATATAAACATTTTTAATAAGATAAATAATAAAGGAGATATAAACAAAAATGTAATTTTGACAAAAAAATTTCGTTGAAAATAGGAAAAAACGATTTTTTATTTGTGATTTTTGGGTTTTTTTAATATTATTTTGTTTATTAAATCCCAAATTACTTAAAATTTGCAGAAAAAATTGAAAAATTAAAAAATAATAATTACTTAATTTTTTTTCCAAAGGCATACCTTGAAAAAATCCTGAAAATTCGGTTTGACAAAAAGGTTATATAACTTAAATTAAAGGTCTTTTAAAAATACATTTATTTATATTTTATAAAGTTTTGTGTATCTTTTATAGTTTTTAAGATATTGACGTTTTAACTTAAAAAAATCGTTAATATTTGAAATTACGCCTTTTCTCGATTATTTGCTGTTTAACCCCTAATATTGACTTCAGATTTGTGTTCAGCCAAAGATAATACTACTACGGATAAGATAAACCATTCAATGCTATATTTTTGATACCCCTAATGGACTTTGGCTAACGCGAGCCGATGTCCATCGAGAGATTTTCGCGCTAGGCATTTCAATCCTTGAACGAAAGTTAAACAGTGTTGCCGACAGACCTTTACTATTGGCGTGATGAAACGCGACTAGAAAATACACAACCCGTTTAGCCGCCCGCTTTCGCTACTACTTCGTATTCCGAATAAGGTACAAGCGACAGACATTGGCAACTTCGCACATGGTTTCGTACCTCGTTTCGCTGGGGCAGGGGTTACCGACTTAATTTTATTCGCATTTACGGAAGCATTGATATCTCCGAACTGATTCAGAACGCCCCATTTAAATGAACCATCTATCCGTAGTAGTATTATCTTTGGTTCAGCGGAAAAAAATACTCCAGAAAATCGTAGTCCGACACCCAGCACACACCACCTATTTTTTTGTGGGCCTGTGTTATTAGTGATGAGTAAACCAGATATATCAAAATTCTTTATACTACTACTTTATGTGGGCTCCTCCAGATTTTGGTCTGTATACCGAAAAAGTCAAAGACTTGCTGAACCTTTTTAGAAAAGTAAATTTACCATACTAATCAAACAATGAAAAGCAGAAAAACCATTCGACTTAATAACATCTCATTACACATACAAATTGTGTAGGATCGGCAGTAGTTACCATAATTGTATTTTTCAATTTAAATTACACGAGTCGATCAGGGAACTATATGCAATCTTAAAAACTTTACTTTACATTAACCAAAAACAACCATTTGCTATAGCGATTGATTCCACTAAATCAAAACTACCAAAAACACTATGATAGAAAAAACCAAGACCAAGACGGTATTGTTTCAATTGTTATGGTCTTGTCTATGAAATCTTATGTCTTTTTTGGTAGTATTAATTTAAACTAACAACCTTTAATAAAATATATATATATATATATATATATATATATATATATATATATATATATATATATATATATATATATATATATATATATATTTTTAATACTTTCAAATAAATAAAGATAGAGACTATATTTTTTGCTTTAAAATTTTAAAATATGCCAATTTTAACCTTACATGTATACATTTAAATTATTTGATTAAAAAGGATATTTTAAATGTAGGGGTTTATTTATTTATAGCGCTTCATTTTAGTGATGGGAAATATTTAAATTTTCTTTCAAGAAGCATATAAAATTACAATACTGAGTACTCTAAGGGCAGAAAAAAAAACTTTTAATTTCAACCAGATGTGAAATTTCCATGAAAATGATTCTGATATGTAAACATTGGTTTCTAATTCAAAAAAAAAAGGTATTTAGAAAGCTTTTCAGTTCAAATAAACTTTCTATGTTCAAATTAGTCAAACATTTGCCGTACAAAGTTTGTACAAATACTTTATAAATATTCTGCATATACAAGGTGGCTCGATAGTGCGACAAAGATCCGATATCCGAAACCGTTCATAATGGTAAAAAACTGAATATACAAAAATTATAGAAACAAGGGCGTAAAATGTAAAATTATATTCTATTTCAGAATTTTCCAAAAAATCCACCACCACTTAAGAAAACTTCCTTATTTTTAGCTTTTAACATAAAATAGAAAAATTATAGCAAAAAATTAATTTAAAAAAATCGCTTCCCTGTATATTATGCTGGAAATTCTTGAACTGTCATATAGGTACAATGTCGACGTAGATTGTTTTTTATATATCATTTTCGGTTTTGACAAAAATGACGTCATCATTATACTTTTGGCATTGTTTTGACTTTTCCGTCTAAACCGGAAGTGAAATTTAAAATCCATTTATATAAAAAGTATTCCTCTTAGTTTTTCTCTGTCGTAAACGGTTTTGGAGATATCGAGCTCTGTCGGACCATTGAGTCATAATCTTATTATTTTTGAAACATGTTACTGAATCTACTAGTTATCGTTTCTAGATAATTTTATTAAAAAACGAAGTGATCGATTTAATTATTATTTTATTAAAAAAACCTGTTACTCATAAAATAATCGCCTTTTTAGGCAGATCTCGACACATTTTTTGTCATGTCTGTATGAAATACCTCTGTATATTGAATATAAAAATTAAATATTATAATTTAAAAAAAGTGACAAAAGTGCAAGAGTCTTGCAGGTCGGTCTTGGTCTTGCGTAGTCTTGCACCCCTCGGTCTTGGTCTTGGTCTTGCATACCCCGGTCTTGGTCTTGGTCTTGCAAGCGAGAAGGCTTGGTCTTGGTCTCGGTCTTGGTCTTGCTGCAAGACCAAGACCAAGACCGCAAGACCAAGACCGGTCTCGCTCATCACTAAAAACACCTAATATAAATATAGCTTCACATAATCTTGTTTTTAGAGAGTTTTAAGCCAGTTAACTGTATAAGACTACTGTTTTTTTGGGTTGTTAGGCCGTCGTCGGTGATTTGATCTTCTTGATGTTTCGCCAGCACGAGTGGTTGGCATCTTCAGAAGGTAAGATTATCGGTTGATTACTTGCGTACGTAATCAACCGATAAGCTTACCTTCTTACCAGCTTTTGTGCGATGGGCTCGCGGACTAATACATACGTGGTCGAATTGATAGATAATAACCTCCTTTTTTAAGGCCGGATAAAAATATAAGGTCTATCTTACCTACTTAAAAAATGTTTTCCAAAATAGATGATGTTTAAAATTACCTGAAAAGAAAGAATATCTTTATTAGAAAATTTTCCTTTAATTAAAATATGCAAGGTGAGTGTTTTGTGTTACAATGCGGTATGTCGAAAATGGTTTCAAATATTTTCATGAAATTTTGATGACGCAGTGAGTATAAAGGGACATATTATATGTTATTTCTGATATATTTTCTTTAGCCCCTTTTGAGAGGTGGGGATAACTTAAAAAAATTCAAATTAAATGATTAAACTTAAAAATTTATTTTAAAATGCGAATCTACTTAAAAAAAACTAGGTCTGTATGCAAAAAAAATATCTCCTTCATTAGTTCTGGAATTATAATCAAAGATTGTTTAATTGATTAAAATTATATACTTTAACCAGACTAAGAGCAGTTTCCATGGAAAACGCGTCAAAATTCTTAAGTGACTTGAAAAGACATTACGAATTTATATAGAGACTCACTCCAACTAAAACCTTTAATTTATTTTTAAATTTACTGAAGCCATTTTTAACCACAATTCCATAACCAATAGAGCAATTTAATTTTATTAAATTTTAAAAAGTCTGCTATTACGGGTTTAATTTAATAAATGTTTCTTAAAACAGAATAAAATTAAACACATTTTCAAGCTTCAACAACGGCAACAAAGAATAGGCTCATCTATTTTTTTCCGATATCATCGCGTTCTGGCAAGTTTTCAAGCTCATTTTTTTATGTAAATAGTCATTTTATAAGAAATGTGTAAAGCTACCGCAGTTGTTACTCCTTAAAGTATGTAGCAAATTGTTGAAAAACTTACAGGTTTTTTAATTTGCACATTTCTGTGCTCTACTTTAAGAAATCATACAAAATAATTTCCTTTTATCTGTAGGACAACTCACGAAAGCTTCTATAAAATTTAAAAGTACTTAGTAGCCTGGGTGCTGTTTTTAAATGTTTAACTCACTCGGACAACAGAACCTTCTAAATTTTTAAAGTAAAATTGATTAACCTTAATTTTAATTCTTTCACTTTAACCATTTTTTAAGTTGTTGTTATATCTTAAAAACGGTAAACAACTTGTCACTGATATATTGATTTTTTTACGAGTTTTTTTCAAGTGATCTACAAATTTAGAAGGGTGAATCGAGTTTGTGTTTGCACAAATCTATACCATGGGACTTGGAACAAAACGGTCTTGTTTAGCAAGTAATAAAAAAACATTAAATAAAATGCTATACAACAAAGCCACCTAGCCACCCTTATTAAATCATACCCCAACAGGTTATCATAGGTCGAGTAACTTAAAACTATTTTTAGAAACAAAACAAATAAATTACCAATCAAAACCAACCAAGATAACCATTTATCTATCCATCCACAATAAATTAAGCTAAGACTAATTACATAATTTTTAAAGTATAGATCGACCATGTTTTAACGAATGAATAGCAGTGACTTTTTATACGTCACGAAACCTAATTTTAATAAAACGCTTGCACCCGTAAATTTTATTTTTTTGTGCATTTTTTTCGGATTTGACTGATATATACGGAGTGATTCCTGTGGGAGTTATAACGTCAGCGATATTTTTTTTCAGTGGTAACACCCGTTTTTATTACGGAGTTGGAAAGAGCACATTTTAATAACAAAAAAATGACGGGTAATTGTGCATTAGTGGAGCTCCAGCTATTTTCTGCCATACAAAATTAAAAAATAGAGATATTGACATGTTTTTTTTTAATTTTGTTTTATTTTACGGCTGATTTGCAAATCTTAAAAAAAAATTAAAAAAATAGTTAATTTTTATTTTGAAAATAAAAAAAATTGGTATTTTTCAAGTTTTTTGTCAATAAAATGCATCCATTTAAGTTTAGCAATTTCTAGTGATTTGTTTCATATTCTACGTGTAAAGATAAATAATTACAATTTTTTTTTAATATCAATTTTTGGATTTTTTGTTTTTTATTTTAAATCAAAAAATTGGAAATTTCAATGTTTTTTAAATTATTTTATTTTGGATGAACGTTAAGAATAAAATATTTGACAACTCAAAAAAAAATCATGTTGATTTTACATCCCAAAAAAGTGGAGTCCCACTAAAGCACAATTACCTCGCTTTTACAATTTTAGAATACTAAATTTAATAGCAACAAAATTTCTAAAAGCAACTAAATTAAATGTTTAAATTGTGCACAGTTGGTTGCGTGACAGTTACCTTGATAATAAATATTTGATTGTTGTCAGCAGTTAGTGATTTAAAATAAAACTTTGTTAAATAGTCCTTCAAGTTAATTTCAGATTTCATTTCCGATCTTTTTATCAAAACGGCGTATATCAAGGAAAAAAATGTACTTTTTTTAACTAATGGTTAATTTAACAAAACCGGAAAGAATTGAAATGATTACCAAGACTGGATTTGGACATTGGATGCGTAGCCAAAACTTAGTAGTTATATAATGCTCAATGGAATTTATCGTCATGATAATTTTGTTAAGAAGATATTTTTTCCCTAATTTAAAAAAAGAATTTGTTGCGAAATACAATTTGTACCTCCTTAAGTTATGGAAAATGTTCAAAAAGAATTTATTTATTATTTTGGCTACTGCCAAGCAGCCAACGATTCTCAATTTGAGAGATGAATATATTATGTTTATGGTTTTAAAATGTTCATTGACACTGAAATTACATTTAAATTTTAAAAGCGTTTTTTTTCTGTTTTTTTTTTCTTATTTAATCCATACTCAAAAATTATCATTAAATGTAAAAAAATGTGCTCTTTCAAACTTTGCAATAAAAAATAGGGGTTGTTATTAAAACATATATATCGATGGCGTCATACCTTCTACAGGAATCGCCTTGTATATACAGGGTGATTCACGTTGAGTGTCCTATTAAAAGTTCTGAAGAAGCAAAAAAAAATTAACTTGTTAAAATTTGGCACACGGTCATAACAGGTGATAAGCAACGTTGCCAGATCTAACCGAAACGAATGGCAACATTGTAATTTTAAATAGAACACCCTATTTTTTATCGCATATTCGAATTCTACACAAAATTCTAAGTAATTTTCGTTAACATCTTGCTATACCTATGTCTTATCGTTTTTGAGAAAATCATTATTTTTTTTTAAGGAACATTATAATGTCAAAAAAATTTAATATTAACGTGCCTAACCGAGCTGGATACTAGAATTTTTTTAGGGTTAGACAATGCATGTATTTAAAACATCTACATGCTAATATAGTAATATATCTTACAGGGTGTCCCAAAAAAATTGCATTTTAACCGATATTAAATAATGATTAAAACTTTTTTTTAAATACAACCTACTGAATTTTATCTCATTTTTGAATAAACGAATAATTTACCCACAAAATGTCCATACATCTTTTTATATCTGCCACCTTTTTTCAAATATAAGCAAATTTTAATTTTTTAAGCATTTATTTCTTATTAATCAAACAAAATAAATAATTTTTACCTTATATGTTAAATAGTTGTCAGAGCAATAATTTAAAATACAAACTTCCATGGCCTACCTAGGTAAATTGTAAATTAAGCCGGTGGTTTACTGTAGATAGTGTTTAAAAACAGGAAAAAAATAAAATTCAGTGGCAGATGGGTATAGAAACATGTATGGACATTTTGTAGGTAAATTATTGGTCTATTTAAAAATAGGATAAAATACAGTATGTTGTATTAAAAAAAAATTAGTTTTAATCATTATTTAATATCGGTAAAAATGCAAATTTTTTGGGACACTCTGTAGGATATATTGCTATAATAGCATGTAGATCTTTTAAATACATGCATTGTCTAACCCCAAAAAAAATTCTAGTATCCAGCTCGGTTAGGCACGTAAATATTAAACCTTTTTAACATGGTGATTTTCCTTTAAAAAAAATAGTGATTAATTATTTTCTTAAAAACGGTAAAATATAGGTATAGGAAGATGTTAATAAAACTTACTTAGAATTTTGTGTAGAATCCGAATATGCAATAAAAAACAGGGTGTTCCATTTAAAATTACAATGTTGCCATTGGTTTCGGTTAGATCTGGCAACGCTGCACTTACCAAAATATTTTTAAAATGTAGCTTATTACCTGTTATGGCCGTGTGCCCAAATTTTAAAAAGTTCTTTTTTTTTATTCCCCAGAACCGAGCACAGAACTTTTAATAGGACACTCAACGTGAATCACTATGTATATAAACCAAATTTAGATCAAACTTAGGGGCTTGTATAAATTTTATATAAAAAAATGCGCAAAAAGGAATTAAACTTTACTGGATTAACCGTTTTCCCCAAAAGTTATTCCTTTAATTTTTAAACAAATTTATCAAATTCCTTACGAATAGTGTATGTATGTATTGTAAAAATGTAAAGAAATATATTGTGCGGCAATTTTAATTTAAGTAGTGAATGTTTCCTTATTTTTAGCCCTAATAACCACAAAAATGTCAGTAATACATTTTCCCATATTTGGCGACACAATAGCGATAGCATTTACGAAAAACAATATCCGTTATTCAATTACCCAAGAGTCAAGATACACAAATTAGGTATCGAATTTGCAAGGAAATGTTATCATGGTAGGCTTATTTATACACGCTACTATTTTCGCTGTGCTAAATCGATTTTAGAAGGCAAACACGTTTATCCGAGTTACAATTTCTCAAGGATTTTAGCCTTTTGCATTTGAGTGCAGTCATTTTATGATTAAATTTTATTTTTCAGAAAAGAACAATGGTATTTAAATAATGCAAATTACTTCCGTCAAGCGGGTCTATAAAGACAGCCGACATCATTTTATAAGACAACTAAGGATTTTTCGGGAAGTTACTTCTTGCATGCATTAGGAATGTGCTTGCGTCAACCCAAAGTCGCATTGTGCTGGATCAGGACTGTAGGTGGATGATTTAACACTTTTAAACCCGAAGCCTAAAATGTCCCTATACTTAGCACTGCCTTTTTGAAAAAATGAAAAAAAAATGCTGTTCTTGTGCTATTCTGTGCCGTTAGCAAAAACTTTTTTATGCATTTTTTTCTGAGATATAAAATGATAAAATAGGAGTAGTTTTTCGTACCTACTTAGCACTGCCATTTTGTACCACAGATAAAAAAAGTACCGTGCTGTGTTGTGTTTAACTTGTTCTATCATGTGCCATTAATAATTTTTTTTTAATGAGAAGAACCATCTTTATTACTAAAAAAACATTATTTTTTTTAAACTGAGTTAGCTAGCTGTTGTGCTCAACTTTTTCTAACATGTGCCGTTAATGAAAGTTTTGAAAATTTATTAGAAACTTTTTTAAAAAAAAACAGATGTCCACATCCCTAGCATTGCCTTTTTGAAAAAATGAAAACATTTTTGTGCTGTTCTTGTGCTATTTTGTGCCGTTAACAAAAACTTTTTTATGCATTTTTTACTGGGATATAAAATAATTAAAATAGGGGTAGTTTTTTTGTGCTTACTTAGCACTGCAATTTTGCACCACAAATAAAAAAAGAACCGTGCTGTGTTGTGCTCAACTTGTTCTATCATGTGCTAATAAAAAAAAATTAAATGAGAAGAACGATTTTTGTACTAAAAGCCATTTTTTCAACTGAGTTAGGTTAGCACTGCCATTTTGTATAGTAGCGAATTAAACTGTTGTGCTGTGTTGTGCTCAACTTGTTCCATCATGTGCCGTTAATAAACATTTTGAAAAATTATTAACAACTTAAAAAAAAAACAGATTTTCATGTCATGTTGGACAATATTAAATCAAACCGTTGTGCTGCGTATTGCTACCATGTACCGTAAATTACAATTTGGAACTTATTTTTGGAACAAATTTTTTTCTTGTTAAAAAAAATAAGTTTTGTAGTTAAGGGGTTATAAAAGGGCATTTGGCTATGGAGTTACAACACCATGAAATGAGTTGAGGTGTATGCGCGTTCTCAGTAACGCCCAGTAGCTTATGCATACTTTTAACTTGTTTTCCTCGAAATTACTTTTTTTACATTGCGGACAGTTAATTTTTGGAACTACTGGACCGATTTTTTAAAACCTTGTTGCGTTTCGTTTATTGACATATCCTATATGCTTATTTACTAATAAATTTACACTAAAAAATCTTTCGTCCTAAGAAACCATTTAATTTTTTTTGTTTCTGACTTGCCAATCCAGCCATCAACTGTCTGCAGTGCATCAACGTTTTTTTCGATGCTCGACTTTGGTGCTTTCTTAATCATGGTTAAAAAATAAAAATTAAAAAAATAAATTTATTTTGTAATCTACGGATGCGTAACATGACATGAAAATATGTTTTTTTTCTAAAAAAGGTTTCTAATAATTTGTCAGAATTTTTATGAACAGCACATGATGGAACAAGTTGAGCACAAGACAGCACAACAGTTTAATCCGCTCCTATGCAAAATGGCAGTGCTAACTCAGTTCAAAAAATGTAGAACAAGTTGAGCACAACACAGCACAGCAGTTTAATTCGCTACTATGCAAAATGGCAGTGCTAACTTAGTTGAAAAAATGTTTTTTTAGGAAAAACATTGTTCTTCTCATTAATTTTTTTTTATTAATAGCACCTGATAGAACAAGTTGAGCACATCACGGTAATTTTTTTATTTGTGGTGCAAAATGGCAGTGCTAAGTAGGTACGAAAAACTACCCCTATTTTGTTTATTTTATATCTCAGAAAAAAATTATAAAAAAGTTTTTATTAACGGCACAGAATAGCACAAGACAGCACAATTTTTTAAAATATTTTTCCAAAAAAGGCAGTGCTAAGTATGGGGACATAATCCTAAACCCGTATTTTGGGATCAATGTGCAGCAACATTATAATGATGAAACCACCAGGAGTCATACGTGAGTTTGGTCTTAAGTTCATAAGGCTTTCAATTACTTGAAGGTGTATCCAGTAACCGAATTGTGGCGATTTCTTCTTTGCCGAAAAAGGCAAAAGGCGTGCCGTTTTCATCATGATCAGAGAGACTTCATTTTTAAATAGCCGAACTCTGGTTTAGATATCTGTTGGCATGTCATAATTAAAGTCATGTTTTATCTCCCGTTATGATTGAATTTGTTTTTGGGTGATCGCAAGGAGTCAAATTGCTTTAAGGTGCATATCCATCGTATCGTTGCCAACGAAAGTGGATACCAAACCAATGGGCGCAACAAGGCAAACATTGTCTTAGTCTAACCAGGTTTAGGGCTCTGCACGCCCAAGCTAGTCTTTGCTATATCTCAGAAATTATCAAATGAACCATTTAAAAATTTTTCTTTTTTAAGCAAACTACGTTTAATAATAAATATACCCAGATAGCCATCGTGGGTGGCAATTAGCCGGGAATCTACCTACGCAAATTGTAGACAAGTTGTCCCAAAAGTTGTCAGGTACAAAATTCTATGAAAATTGGCAATAAATTTCTTACAACTTGAGGACAACTTGGTTACAAAAAGTTATCGTCGGTAAATTGTACGGTATTTGACTACAAGTGTTGCTGACAATTTCCATGCCACTTGCGGTGGTAGATTGTCAACAACTTGTTGTAGGCAAACTTGACTCAGTAACGAATTGTCGTTAACTTAACGTCAAATTGGTAACACCTACTGATGGGCAGAACTGTTGGTAATTGAATTAAAATAATTGAAAAGTCGTATTCAATTACTTCGCAATAATTGGATTACTTTAATTTAATTACTTTCCGATAAATGTAATTGTATTTGAATTATCAATTAATAGGATTCTAAGTAATTGATTACTTTTTAAGTAATTCAATTACTTAGAAAGTAATTCGATTACTAATAAAGTAATTGAATTACTTCGAAATTGATTCTATTAAATTATTCCGAAAAATTTAATTACCTTTCTTTATGGAAACATTTGCCAGAACTTTGGCCAGCCAGAAAGAGCATCTTAAACACGGCGGGCCGCTTTGAATCCGGCGGACCCCGCCTCCGCGCCGCACACAGTCGAAAATCGGGGAAAAGCCGGCCATAAATAGTAGTAGTGCTGATATGAATCACAAACATGTTTAATCGTAAGAAAACGTTAAAACTAAGATAACACGTTCATTTAAACATTTTTTAAAGCCCCCTCCTCCCCTTGGGTTCATTTATTGCATTACATAAGCGCTGTGTAAGTACCTATTTCCTTAAAAAAATAAAACTCTATGAAAAATGTTACTATTATTATTAGACTGTTATTTTAACAATTTAAGCAGTTAAGAGTTTAAAATTCATAATAAGAGCGTTTATTTCGGCTCGAATTGAAGTTGGATTGAGGCACTTAACAGAGAGAGAGAGGTAAACCATTTTAACAGAATTGTAGGATTGAGATAGTTAATCCTGCATTTTTTCCAAATGGACTTGCCTTTGTCACTGTTGAGTGCCTCAATCCGACTTCAATCTGCGCTGAAATAAGCGCTTTTTGACTGAAAATTTTTGAAATAAAATCCAAAATGACAAGACTTTTGATGAGGTTAATAAAATTGCTTATTATAAATTAAATAAAGTTGTGATTTGTTTGTTTTTGTTCTATTTAATTTTATAACTAACTTTTGTGTGTAAAAATAAGAGCAATTTAAAATACATGTTAAGAGTAATATATTTAAGTATGTAAAGTATATACAGACCTCACTTAACAATAACTTTGTAATAATAATAAAGCCTAACCTATCTTAATAATTAAAATCAATCAATATCTTCACTATCACTTTCATCAGCAGAAACTGTTGGTTCATCAAAAAATGCCAAAACTTTTGAAGGGTACTGTTTAAGCTTTTTAGCAGATGATTTTTCATATTGGAGATTAAAGGATCAGAAGATATTAAAAGATTACAAAATATATCCTCCATGTTTTGTTTTCTTGAAAACTTCCGTGCATGAAATTCTCTGAATCTTTGAATATCTTTGTTTCTTGATTCCTGGGCTTCCTCGCCAAGTTTCCCAATTGGAACCATAAAATATGATATTATATCAGAACTGTGCATTAAGATTTTATGGACGGAAGTTGGCATATTGTACCACGGATACAATTCTACAAATTTTCTGGCCGTCTCATGACAGTAGTCCTTAAAACTTTCAATTTTTATATGAAAACCACTAGAAATTGTTAATAAAATTACTCTGAATCTAAATATCAAATCTTGATCAATGCCTGTAATTTCCGAAGATTTAGCAGCATTCTCAAAAAAACGGCGAGCAGTGTTGCCGTCATTAGTACTTCCAAAACCGGGTTTTGGTCTATCAAACAATAGTCCCATTTCTTTAAAAAATAAGTCTTGGATTCGTTTTTTGGCATTTGCAAGTTTTTCTTTGTTTTCCTGGCCTCGCGCTTGCCATTGCTTAAATTCCATCTTATAAGATAGATGCAGCAAACAACAAAAAAAAACGAATCCAAGCATGTAAAGATGACAAACCAAATTGATATCTAGATTCGTCAGTAAATTCCTGTTTTAAAATCTTCTCGATATTGTTAAAATCTTTGGATGTTAGATGACACAAATAGCATCTTTGAGTTGAAGTATTTTCAGTTACAGCATTACACAATTTGCCATCTATCATTGTAAAATATAAAATGTATTTTAAAAATACATCGTTTCCTTGAATATCAAGCTTTGTTGGTTGCAAATCTGAAATTTGTTGGTCAAAATATTGCTTTTCTCTCACTGATAGCTCTGTTGTTTCGCGCCTAAACTGGACTCTAAGAGGTCTACAGAATCGTGTGGAGGAAGGTCTGGGATTTTCCCAGATTACAAACTTATCTTTTGATTTCGGGTCCCCGTTAATGAGCTGGATTGGCACCATTGATGTTAAAAAGATATTAGCATCTGAAATATTGGACTCTACAAACTGCTGTTTGTATTGACTCACCCAGAACTCCCGTCACACCCCATTTGCAAATTAAATGTAAATTATTATAATTTTCTTGGTTTAAAGAATTTAAAACTTCTTTTAGGGACTCAAATAACCTTAAAGATTTATGATCCAGCAAACTTTGAAGAGGCACTTCAGCTACATCTTCAGAAATGTTTAGGTTTTCTGGGTAGCATCTTTTTTCGCGGCAGTTACGGACTCATAATTAGGATAAAGAGTTGACTTATGGCTTTTTGCCGAATTTCTTATTAGATTATATTGAAATTTTGTCAATTTAGCCTCTACAAAAAGCGATAAGGCTTCGTCCGCTGCAAATGGTACTTCACATTCTTTTTGAAGAGATTTTTATATTTTGATGCACGGGTTGGTGTTGAGAATGCAACATTATTTAACACATCTGCTTCATCCAGTTTACCTTCGGACCTAAACTTCATTTGAGCAGCAAATGTTAGTTCTTCCGGGCTTCGATCTGCTCGCAACGGTTCAGTTCTTCTTCTTTTTGATCGTTCACTCAAATCTAAAAATCCAGTGAATGGCCTCCCTCTACTCGATGAAGTTGTATCCTGCATTTCGGCTGGTTGAGCTTCATTCATTGACGAAGAAAACTCCAACTCAATATTTAACCAATCTCGATTTTTATTTTCAAATGCAGTTTTATTTCTTGATGCTGTTGACCATTTTGTGTCATATTTCTCGATGAATTTATATAAGACTTTTGAAGACTCTTCTGACAAGCGTTCAACTCGCATGGTAGAGGTCACTTTTTCTGCCAAATAACGACACTGCTCCATTCTTTCCTTGGACTGACAAATTCTTAACCAATTGACAAGTTGGCTTCTTTTAAACAAAGCAGATTTTGTTGCAGACCCTAAAAAAAGAAGTTGTAATTTTGTTAATTATTTTATTACTAGCAATAGCCTATGTTCATCGGGGATAATGTAGGATTCTAATGGTAAAAGAATTTTTTAAATCGATGCAGTAGTTTCGGAGCCTATTCAATTCAAACAATCAAATCTTTCCTCTTTATAATATTTGTACAGATTATACTTTGCAATCAATGGTACTTCAAATTACATTAGAAAAATCTTCCAAAATTGAGACCGTAGCTTGAAGAATTGAATGTTAATTGTAAAAAACTACATTATCAATAGCTGTTTGGATTATAATTTATATTTTGAAACTATATGAATGATTGTTATAACTGTTTCTTTAATTCTTAGTTCAATGTAATTAAAACAATATACTTTAATAAGATTCCGCCATTTAAAATTGGTCGCCATATTGAATTTTAAACCCATATGGCAATTTTTTTATTTCTCTATTTAATTTTCTATAAAATAATGTTTTATTTTATAAAAATTGATTTATTCTTTAAGTTAGTAGGAGAAAATTATTTGTTGCGTTTGGGACCTACATTTTATACGAATTTGGACCCAGACCATAAATCTTTAAAAATATTTTCTCGTCAAGATCGCAAATTATCGCAGCAACTTAAGATGGGATCTTACAAAGGACTTATTAAATAATAATTTAAAGCTAATTTAAATGCGGGAAATTACGGGAAATCATACTTTTACTTTAGCAAAAAGTGAAAAATTGAAATTAAAAAAAAAATTAATTGTTAACTTTTCAGAACACCAGTATAAAAAAACGTAAAGAAATATTTTAAACAAATATTATTTTTTATATTCTACTTACCACCAGCAATAGGCTCCATAGTTACTTTACAAAATTTTCACCCACACTTTGTCGAAAAACTGAATATAAATTACTAATTTTCACAGGCGCTTTTGAATCACAATGAAATAGTCTCCACGAACATCAGCTTTCAACTAAAATATTTCTGCAAGTGACAAGACTAAAAATAAAAGGGTGATTGTTTATTATACCCAGGTAACTAGATAATGGAATTATACTCAGAATAGGCCTTAATTGCGAAGTTGGTATTTCCGATTTATGGCCGGGTTTTCCCCGAATTTCGCTTGTGTGCGCCGGCTTAGTATTTTCGATTGATGCTTATCGCCACCGTTTTTATACTTTTTTTATGGAAAAATCTTTTGATGTTTGGGGTAGAGTAAAAAGAAATTATTATTTTAGAGTCATTAAATGTTGAACTTGCCGAGAAAGCAGTTTGAATAGTGTGACGTGCGCGTATGATGCTTATTAGTATAACTATTTTATTTGTTTAGTGTATCGTGTTTAATATATGTGGTAATTTAAATAAGGTAATTGCTAAAATATTCAATTACTCTTAGTTTTAATTGATAATTGCATTACTTTGAACAAAGATGCTAGTAATTATTGTTAATCGTAATTTTCTACTACTTAGAAGAGTAATTGGTAATTGTTATTGAATTACTTTTTAAAAGTAATTGCGACAGATCTGCTGATGGGTAACTTTTTGTTCAGTAACACTATCTATCTGGGTAGTTACTCTTTGAGTAGAATATTTTATTACTGGTTTATCTACATATTAGAACTTTAAAGTTAGTCACTAGCTTAAGAGAATAAATAAACATATTTACAAATACGTAAATTATTGTTTTATCACTGCAAGGCATTTTAATCATGTATAAAACAAAATAATACCGACTTAATTACATTAACCCTGATATAGCGTCAGTACCACCAGCTTAAGTTTTAAAAGTAATTACTAAAGAGATAAATGGGGTCACAAAACTGCACCTGGTGAATATTCATTTATGGTAAATTAAAGATCAAATGTAGCCACCAACAAGTAGAGTGTATACACCACCAAACAATATGCATAATGCAAAGATACTAAAGAGTTGTTTGCAAAAACGTTATATAAAATTAAAATTAATATATGTAGTTTCACCATTCCATTTCCCTACAAAAAACTACGTTGATTACGTGTAACATCGCAAGAAAAATATGCGTTACATGCATATATTTTTATTGAATATTATCTATAATTAAGGTCAATTAAATATAAATGTTTTATTAATACTTATGAATTCTTTAGTTCACTATTGTTTATGTAACTTCGAACCGATTTCTTGAACATTTACTACGTTTACGTCGACGCACCGATCGAAGCACAGGCATTTTTTTCATCTTCGTATACTTAATAAATTAGAAATTAAAAAAACACGCTTTTATAGCAAACCGAACTAAAAAGTAAGCAAGGGAAGCGTGGGATGCTTGATATTAAATGTTACAATTATTTTATTGGTAGCTATATATAAAATTAAAGTTATTTATGAAAATATAGTAAATTGCACCCCACGCTTTTTTACTATAATTGATTATTTTCTAATTTTTAGTTTGGTTTGCTATAAAAGCGTGATTTTTTTAAACTCTTTTAAACTTTGATTTATTTTTTTATTTTTTAGTCCCAAAACAACATCAAAAGTAATCTTAATTAAGAGCCTTGATTTTTAGTATACCTTAGATTTGTCAATAAATCTATTATGGCCAACCAACGAATTCTTGTATAGAAATAAAGTAAACAAACCTTGTTTGTCATTAATATATTCAGGGGGCAAGGCGGGATAGTTCTTGTAAACACACTGCACCGGCAACATTGATTAAACATACTGTAACTGTAACTTTTTTAATGTTTATGGCATTGCACCATAACTAAAATTTTTATAAATCGATGATTCTTTATTGTTAAAAATTATTTTTAACCTACTAGAAAGAGATAAAATGACATCAAAGTGCCATACAACACCGGATTTAATATATTTTTTTTATTAAACGAATACAGCAGCTGTACAAATCAACCTTGTTGCCGGTGCAATCGGATCTTGGAACTCTCATATCAATAAATATTTAATTATATTTAAATAATAATTAATTTAATTTAATTAATAAATAAATAATATTTAAATCGATGTTGCCTATATTAACACAAATAACCAATATTGTTAAATGATTTTATTACATTTTCAAGATAATTTCCTGATTTTGATTTTTGAAATCTGGCAATTTGTTTACGTTTTTCCAAAACAAAAACAAACAAATACTATAACAAAAACAAACAAATACTATACCAAACACCCTGCCTACAAACTGGTGTTGCGTTAATTCTAGTCCTTGAGTTCGTTGTGGCCAACGGATCGTAACCAAATTCCATATGGAAAAAACACATAGATAACCCAACATAAAGGTAAGTGAAAAACCCTTTTTCCAAAAATATTTTTTTGTTGCCAGTAGCGTAGAAAGCGTTTTGTGCTATTGTTCCTTGCGCATTCGCCAAGTATTGTCATTTTGTGAAAGTTTTTTTTTTAATTCTGATGATCACAGTGAGGACATTAGGACTAAGTTATAAAATAATTGTATTGTCATCAGCTCTTGACCCCTATACAAATTTTCAAGTTAATCAGACTTCTTAAAATTGGTGAAAATTAAGTTGAAAGATTCCGTTACATAGATACATACAGGTGAATCTAATTTAAAGCGGGTAAAAATAGTACTTTATCTTATTCTGCATTTTCGTGCTTCTAATTAAAGTTGTCAAAATTTTCTTTATTGCTCTTATTTGAAATATTCAAAGATTATTTAAGATATTCAATTAAAAATAGTTAGTTACTCATGACAATTAAAACTAGTTAGAAACTTTCTACAAACACCATTTTTTTTAAATGAACTTCCATTTTAATTTTAATACTAAAACCTAAATCAATTTTTTATTTATAAACCCATCCCTTGGAGTGCCATCATTATTAACATGTAGATTAGAAATACTATTTGTATAAGGCGCTTAAAAAAACTTTACTTTAACCCAAAATTAATAAATTAGCAAAATATTTTTATCTTAAAAGTAAAGCATGATATTTATTTTTATGATTTTGTAAAATTTTTGTTATAAAGCATTTTTTGTTTATGTTACTTACTTTTAGATACCTATATATCGGGATTGCTGATATATCGTATACGACAAATCAAGTGATATCGTTCTTTTTCTAATTTATTTGCATTAAAATCAAAACAATTTAATACCGCGTAAAACCGTGTCACTATTTTACTCACACTAATAATTTTTAAACAATAAAATGAATCACTGTCAATAGTTATTACTGGGTTTCTCAATAGGTAATAACATTTTTTGCAGTAAAGTTGTTTTTGCAGACTGTTAAACCTTGGCATGATTTAGCTGCACCAGTCAGTGGCGCTGACTGTTCGGTGAATGTATTTACGAAATGAAATAAATGTAAAAAATTAGGATTTTAAGCCACTTCTTTTAACTTTTGACCTCGTCTTTAAAAAAATATAAGAAATTCTAAAAGTATAATCTAATATATATTTTTTAATAAAAATAATATTTTAAAAATCGAATGGCTTAATAAAGATTAAATTTATTAAATGTCGGTGTAATAAGTTTTACATACGTAAAACATACAGGCCAAAATTAGTGTTAAGTAATGTTTAATTAAAGAACGTTAAGTTTTAAAAAGTAATATATGTTAGGTAAATACGATTATACAAAGGAAATCGAATAGACTGGGACAATTTTAAGGCTATTGCGCGTAGCAGTCAATCAGCTCTGCAATGTAGTTGATCATACATTTTCATTGATATAGCTACGTTCAACCGATGTCAGCGCTGACAACTGGTCGAGCGCTCCAGCCTAATATTGTAAGGAAAGAGGTCATGTCAGGAAGGCGTAAGAGAGATAAATGATTTTATAATTACATATTGGTAGACATTAATAACAGGATTTCGATTCAATTCCAAAAAAAACGTCCAGGAAAAGATTGCTTTATCAAACCAAGTGAACAAACCACTTATAAATACTCATGGCATCTTAATTTATGTGTATAAAAATATAACTATTATAGTTTCCGAATATTTATTATTATTCAATAATTTTCAACAGCTCTTTTCTGAGGCACACTTCAAATAAACCAATAATTTCAGCATAAGCTACTTATTATATGGTATATTCTGAAGAAACTCCCTTGATAATATTTTTTATTTCATTTTTTTGTTCTTTGTAAAGTGTAACTTTTGTGACACGAGAAGAAAACAAACTACCTTTGTTAAGATAAAATATATTAGAAAAAAAACAAATATTTTTTAGGACTTGAACTACTGTGTAAGAAATATTACGAATTTAATATTTAAAAAGTAACAATGTAAACTATATTTATATATGTAAGCCTGAAACGCTGAAATCCCTCATTCCCTAAAATGATTGGCCAGTACATGTATTGCCGGCAAAAAGCGTAAAAACGTTATTGGAGTAACAAAAATTAACCATTTAATCAGTTCCTGATGCAATACCTAGGCAATCATAAATTAAAAATTATTATTATGCTGTTTTCCTAAAAAGGATTCAGGCACTACAGGAAATGATTGAATAGTTAGTCAAACAGTGAAATAATAAGGCTATTACGCTGTTTCCCGGAAATATCTGTACTTACTAGTCTTTTCAGGAAACGACGGATTTCAGTGTGACACTGACATACCGGGTGTTACGTCGCCGAGCGGAACATAGGAAATCTCATGTAAATGTTAAGGGGGTCAATAATTGGCTCCCCTGTACATTTTACAGAAAAAAATGTAGGATAACCAGAAGAGACCAATCTGACAAGCCCTCGTGCCAAGTTTCAAAAAGTTTTAATAAACGAATCTTGAATTATTCAATTAAATGTAATTGCAAAATTACCAAATTTTCGGTTTAGGTAAAACCAAACAGACACCAGTAAAATGAATATTATCCCTGACATGAGGAAAAGTGTCAATAAATCAGTGACAGTCGGTATTTGAAAAAAATATGAATTATTCAATCGACGAAAAAGTATCAATAATTAAGTAACATTATGCGGGAAACAGTTTTTTGAGCATTAACTGAAATGTTTTCAGTTTATTTTCCCACCAAGCCCATTCCGTCCATTTCAACTACTAAACATATTGTCAGTAAGTTCGAGTCCAAAGGTACCGTAATAAATAATTGTTAATGTTCAACTCAGGATATCGAAAATAGAGCCGAAGAAAGAGAGAACAGAGATCCTAATATTCTACTGAGTGTGGAGGAAAACAGGCAAGAGGTAAATAAACATCATTAATAACAACGGTATTGCGCACTTTGAAAAAACACAAATATTATTCGTATAAATTCGAAAAACATCAAGAGCTGCGGGAAGGAGATGAAGAGCGAAGAATGGCATTTTGTTTTGAAATGATGGAAAGAGCAAATAAGAACGATAGGTATTTTTTAAGAAATATTTGTTTTACCGATAAATGTACATTCATCCTCAACAATGAACCAAATGTTCAAAATTGCCGGTATTGGAGCCAAGAAAATGAACATCGCTTTGTTCATACTTGGACACAATATCCTCAAAAAACAAACGTATTCGTGGGAATTATCGGACACCATATCATTGGACCCTTTTTTTATGGATTATAACCTGACAGCAGAAACCTATTTGGACTTATTTCAAAATCAAATTGGACCCGCCTTGGAAGAAGTTGTTCGGGAAGATCAAATGATCTGGTATCAAATTGATGGTTGCCCCGCCCATAATGCCCGTATGGTTAGAAAGTACTTGGCAAATGCTTTTAACGGCAATATTATTAGTCCACGGTACCGGATACTTTGGCCAGCCAGGTCACCTGATCTTTTTGTGGGGTCACTTAAAAAGTGTCATTTATAGAAGTGTGAAATTTGAGAATCTAAACCAGCTACAAAACGCTATTTCGTTAGAATGTAATAAAATTTTGCAATATCAACTTAGCAACGTTAGAAATTAATTTTATGATCGGTTGGGATATGGTTTAGCTGTTAATGGGGGGTTGTTTGAACATTTGATTAATGTTTTTATGTAATTCTCTATTATTTTTAAAAAAGTTATTGTATATTATTTCATTTTATTTTTCCACACCTAGTAATATATTAAGAGTTCAGTTTTCTCTTCTTTCGGATCTGTTTTCGATCTTCTGAGTTAAACATTTACAATTATTTATTGCGATGGCTTTGAACTTGAATTTACTGACAATACGTTTAATGATTGAAATGGACCAGATAGGCTTGATGGGAAAATAAATTGAAATTATTTAAAACACTGCTATTGGTTTAATTAAATTCTGGTATGATAAAATTATTTTTTTAATGATCGATAGTAATAATTGTTATAAATTAAACTTAATTGTTACATTAAATAAAAGGTTTAATAAAAAAATAATGTTAACGTGTCCTTTACTTTGAATGTTATGGTTGTGAGATTGATGAAACGAAAAAAAAACATTTCTGTGCAGTACAAATTTCATACTATAAAAAGAATTTCCGAAAAGGTACGTATATGGGTCATTTAAAATGAAAATTCGGTGCCTTTAAAAGAAAAAACATACAAAGTAGCAAAAGATTTAATTTATTGTCGGTCGGCTGGCTTTTTATATGGTCCATTATTACAACCTGCGGCATAGTTTAAATACACTGCGGGAAGCGCCCTTAAAAGCAAAGGCGCCTCAAATCTTTTTAACTTTTTATGTGTTTTTTTTTTCTTTTCAAACGGCACCGAATTTTCATTTTAAAAATGATCCAACTATACGTATAAATATTATTACGATTACGAATAATGAAATCTCGATCTCGGGGATTCACCGATTATTGCTTGTTGACTATTGCTTGCTTTAAAAGAAGTTTAATTGCACTTCCATGGAGACGGCATTGATGCTGAATACAATATTCAAGGTGTGGATGACATTGATAAAGATATGCCTCTTGATCAAGTGTCTCGTGGTGGTGTGTAATTACTTTTTTAGAAATGTTAGTGTTTTCTTTGTATTTTTAATACTTAAATTTTTATTTAAATTAATGGTTTTTGCGTTTTAACTTTTGGATGACAATTCCGCTCATATATAAATAACCCCATTTGAAATATCAAAAATCGATACTTTTACGGTTTTATCAATCGTGTCGTCCATTGTTACCTCAGTTGCGATTGTATTTTATATTGTTGATTAATTAATATTTTGCTTTTAAACGTGTTTCATTCGCGCAATTGTCTTACCAAGTACCATTCATACTTTGATTTTGGGCCAGATATTTTCGTCTGGTTTTGAATACTTCGGAAATTTAGCTCGTTTCTTAAAAATCACTCAAGCTACGCTCTAGTGAATATCCGGTCCAATCTGATCATTTATGATAGTACCGATAATAAACTTTCATTAAATGTTTAGTTTTTTTGAGTTTCGTATGTAGTTTTTATTTCTATAGTTCCAAAGTTTCCCGATATATTCCCGGAAATATTTCCAAATATATATTTCCGGAAATTTTCCATCACTAGACATATAGCTATATACAGTGAGGACAAAGTCCGCCCCTCCCCCTTATATTTTCCGAAGTACTGAAGATATTAAAACCAAATTTGGGAGAATGACTAACAAAATGATGACAATCTACATAAAAATGACAGCTGTGTTACAGCAACGACGTAAGCCATTAATGTAATTTTTTAATGTAAAAGGGAGTCGTGTGACACCTATTTTTAAAGGTTTTTACATGCTGAATACAGTCACAAATTTTTAGATCCTCGCGTCAAATCGCTTTGGTAATAGCATCAATTTTTATTTTTCCCAGCGTCGCTTTAATATTCCAATTTTTAATAAATTTCACGTGGCATTTTTTAGCTGTAACAATTAAATACGCGTTTTCGGCTCAATATAGTTACTTTTTGATTGTCAGATAAATAATGGGTTAAACTTCATCAGAAACCAACGGTAGAATAAAGGCTTTTGTCGGCAATTTAAACCCTTTTCCTGCTTACACTTATGTTTTCGATAGCGATAAAAGGATATTCTAAACATCTTAAATGTATTTACACAAAACGAGCATTTATTTACTAGAGGCAGCCATGCCGTTTGGCAATGCGAAAGAGAAAAAAGAATCATAGTATAACCTTTCTCCGTAGCTCCAACTAACGTGTCGATAGATCGACGCGGAGAGACCGACAAATCAGCACGCAGAGCAAGGTATATATATTCTTTTCACCGACCAATGAGTGCGTTGGAGGGAGAAAAAGGTTATACCGCTATTTTTTCTTTCTTGCACAAATGATTGTTTTCCAGGTGGCAAGAGTGCCTGTAGTAGGTATATGCTCCAAGGGAATATGTTTTATGTTGTAATCATACTTACTGACTTTTTAGATTAATGCAATACATTTTTTGTTCAGATTTTTTAATCCGAAATAAATAATTAAAGTGATTTTTTTTCAATTATGATTGGGTTAGAGTTATGTTCGGTCGTATTCGACATTTTTTATTATTATTAACTACAACGCATCCATTGTGAACCAGTACAAAAATTCGTGGCTTTCCATAGCTGTAACATTTAAAAAAACTAGAGGAATTTAAGGAGCTGACAATGGATAATATGTTTATTTTTGATTAAGAACAACATCTAAACAAACCAATGTGTTTCACTGGTTCAAAAAACCAGTAACCATGGTTTTTTTAACCAGTGTAATATATATTTTGTTTAAGTCATCAATTGACGAAGTACGGCACTGGCCGGCGACGAATTTGTGGATAAAATCGATTTGCTAGTCCGTTCTGCGCATGATTTAGGACCCTAAGAGATGACTAGAGCCACGGCGCACGGACACATTTTTTCGCTCATAAAATCTCACTTTTGAACCGCGCATCTGATACCCTTTACCGGTCCATATTGAGGTCAGTGGTTAAACTTCATCAGAAACCAATCGGTAGCCAAGTGAAGAGACCCGCTTATGTGCTGGTACTAACTAAATAAATATGTCTAAATATTTAATTATTTTAATGATTTATATTTTACGTAAATTGTAATGACAAATAAAAATAAATTATGTTACCATGTGGTTTAGAGCGTAATTTTAATTATTGAGTAATATAATTGCGTATAAACGTCACTGGCACTTAATTCGTTGATCTCTGACATCGCAACGACCCGACCAATGGACAGGTGGATTGTCATGTTGAAAAAATTTTTTCTTCGCTAAGTGAGGTCTTTTATTTTGTGTTATTTTTCACTTTATCCTTTAAACCTTCCGATAATTTTGCGTAGTATTGACCATTGATGGTCTTACTTTCTTCCAGATAATCAAGGAAATAATTTATGTCGCAGCCCAAAAAACATAATACCATTACCAGAGCAGCTGTCGCAATTGCTTTTAAAAAGTAATTTAATTACAATTATCAATTACTCTTCCAAGTAGAAGTAAATTACGATTACCAATTACTGGCATGTTTGTTAAAAGTAATTTAATTATCGATTAAAACTAAAAATAATTGAATATTTTAGCATTTACTCTATTTAAATTACCACATATATTAAACACGATACACTAAACAAATAAAATATTTATACTAATATGCATCATACGGGCACGTCACAGTATTCAAACTGTTTTCTCGGCAAGTTGAACATTAAATGACTCTAAAATAAAAATTTCTTTTTATCCTACGCCAAACATCAACAGATTTCATAACAAAAGTATAAAAACGGTGGCGGTAAAATCAATCAAAAATACTTAATTGGCGCGGAGACGGCGTTCGCTGGATTCAAAGCAGCCCGCCTTGTTTCAAGATGCTCTTTCTGGCTGGCCAAAATTCCGGCAGTTTTTTCATAAAGAATGGTAATTCAATTTTTGTAGTAATTTAATTATTTATTAGAAAATTGAATTAATTTCTAAGTAATTTAATTACTTCATAATTAATTAAATTCCTTTCTAAGTAATTAAATTACTTGGGATTAATAAAGATTAATTACCAATTACGATTACATTATCCTATGAATTGATAATCCAAATACAATTTCCTTTTTCGGAAAGTAATTGAATTAAAGTAATCCAATTACTAAGTAGTAATTGAATACGATTTTTCAATTATAGCTCTGACCATAACCCATAACCTTATTCGCCGAGTGTTTTTGTCTTCTTTGGGGCTTGTTCACTTGGTTCAATCAGGAGTGTAGTGGTAAATTCAATTTTCATCTACAGATACAAATTGACGCAAAAATTTGTTAGTGTTTTGCTAGTACGGCGCCAAATTTTCCGGCTCAATAAAAATATTGCGTACACTTTCAACTGACATCCTAGCAGTCTTCACTATCTTACTCGCGTTTAATCTGCTAACCTCATCAGTATTTTATGATTTTTTTTATTAATTTCACAAGTTGTGACCTCAAATGAGCGTCCTGAAAGTGGTCGTCAAAAGTGCTCGTGCGACCTTTCTTAAATATCGAAACCCACTGTCTAACCCTTAAATATAATGGTGAAGAGTCTTTCAGTGTAAAACTGACTTCTTTAATTTGAAGTGGTACTAGGCCTTTTATTTATTTAACGACTACGCCCTTCTCTGATTTTTCCATTTGCACGTAAGCAATCGAGGCGTCTCTCTTAAATGTATACTAACAGAGCACCAAACCCAAAAATGTATATACAAACTAGTGAGATATGGTATAGTCTGTCTCAAAGTATACCGTGTTAGCTGTTGCCTTCATTTATGGATTATACCTGCCGACAGCAATAAAACTGCGGATCGGTAGGTATTAAAGGACAGAACATTACGACGGACAGACTTTAATAATATAAAGATTTATAATTTATTGTGTAAGTATAATCTTAATATTACATTAAGAAATTAAATATATGCAAAGTTTTAATAAATTTATAACTGCATTATCTATACAGAATTACATTTTTAATCTAAATATCTAAATCTAATTCTGTTTCACTATTAAAGTCATCATTGAGATTAATTACAATAGGATTTATGTTGTTTTGGATAGAAATGTAAGAGTCCTCAATTTTTATAATGTGCTGTAGTGAATTTTTCCAGCTCTTAACTGGTATGTTAGTAATTACATTTTTTATCAAATTTATAAAACTGGGACTTAAAGTAGGTGTAACATTTTCTGCTCTGATCTTTGATTTTACTTGGTTCCACAAATGCTCTATAGGTTAATCATACAGTGATACACTTTTGGTCTCCGTCGGTGGACGTTCAACCAGCTCTCCCTTTCCAGACACACGTTGTTATCAACGTGGCTTTCCCAGGCTTTGTACGTGGAACTTCTGGATAGTCGGGCTCTGTAGCCCCAAAAATTCCGAACTTTTCAAAAACTTACACAAAATCAAAGTTTTTCAATGTCAAATGTCATGAAATGCACAAACAATGTTGTTCCGACCAGGTGACTGCTACCGGTATCGCGCATAACCGTTTTCTGTCAGTACTGCCTCTTCCTGCTGAGCGAACCATTCTCCGCCATTAGGAAAATCCCTCGTGCGTTGGGGCCCCCATAGAAAAACAGATATGGAATCATCGCTCAACGGCGCTTACCTTTCAGAAGAAGGACTCCATCGTTTGGCTTGAGTTTTCTTTATTGATCCCCGATGGTAAAAGCCGTTGATACAGCTCCTTCAGCCGCCTTCGGAAAAAACTATGTGTTTTTTTATCGCGAGAACACTTCACTGATCGGAGGTCAAATAGGAACTGTTCCACAAATGCTCTATAGGGTTAATCATACAGTGATACGGAGGAAGCCGTAAGACAGTATGCCCAGCCTGTTCAGCCAAATTATCACAAACATATTGTTTTTTAATTGCATATGAATTTAGGACTTCCAAAAGTTGCGTTTTTTTGTATCTGAATTCAAAATAAATATTAGTTTCTAACAAATATTCCTGGATTTCATTTGAAGGTGCTTTCGTCTGACAGTTTGGACTGAAATCAACCCATCCTTTGGATACTGTGTCGTGTGTATCGAACCATGTTTCATCAAGGTAAATTATGGATCTGTTTTCTAACCTATATCTTTTAATTAAAATACTACTACTACTACTTGTCTTTTGTCTATTTTGCGGTATTTAAATCCCATTTTACAAACAACTCTATGGAGGATGGCACGGCTAATATTTATATTGGTTTCGTCTTCGTCTAGCTTCTTTTTCAATTTATCCAAGGTAGGAATAACTCCGCTTTCATAAGGACAGCATATTTTCCTTCTTATTAGGTCCTGATCACTATTGTCTATCCGGTGAGATTGAAAATCACTACGTTTTTTTCTTTTGTTCAATTCTTCACTAATAATAATAATATCCCTTATCGATGATATTGGAGTTATTGTAAGAAGACAGGTTTCTTTTAAAGCATCTTGTTTAATTAGACTAATTAAAGTTTCATACACTTTTTCACAACCTGTTTTGCATCTAATGACAAATGATTTTGACGCGACATAGTTATATTCTCGTAAAACAACTTTTTCGAAACGCACAGTAAAAACTGCCACTAAAATATTAGCCAAAATATTTATATGCCTAATGGTTAATACTCAAGAAATACCTGGCCCACCCCTGCCCTTATGAACAAATGGGTTTACCCAATAACAATAGGTAATAAAATCGTTGAAGGTTTATTGGGGTATGGTCCGTCAAAAGCCATAACGATATATTTTGAGACAGACTATACCATTGAATAAAAATTAGATCTGATAGCGTCATCCCTAGGTCAGGCCATAAACTTTTTATCCCTTCCTCGTATTTAAACTGTAACATCTGCAAAATCTCTAATAAGAGTGTTGGAATACAAAACCGATGGTCTAGTTTGGTAGCTTAATCTCTTATTACGTTTTTTTATTATTTTGTTATTTTTATTCTAAGCAAAAACCCATAAAAAAATGTAGAAACATTTCACGCTCACTTACGAAATCGTTCCACGTGAATACGACAAATTTACTTTTCTTTTCTAATGCATATTCCGTTTGCATTTTAAAAAATTATTTCTTAATCAAATACATTTTAAATTTTACCAGATTTTTTCTCCTATTGGCATATTTAAGCGTACTGGGAGCTTTTACTTTTGTTTACATTATAATTAAAGTATTTAAAATTCATTAAACGATTTTTTACTATGAAAGTAAAAGGTCTTAATTAATTCTAAAATGTAATGTGTTATGGCACGTACAGGGCATTACGAGGATTTAATTATCCTAGAACCAGCTACTGATAATAACAATGATACCATTAATAGTAATGTTTTTAACTTTGTTGTTTTCACATGTAATTTATAATGTAAATTTAAATAAAAATGGTATAATTCTTTTTTAACTTTGTCGTTTTTACAATTATAATGTTAATAATAAAAAATATTTCTTACATATTACTTTTGAGTCCCTTGTAAGCTCCGGAAGTTCGAGGAATCTCGAGAACGATAGTTAAGGGATGCATAATGCACTGTTAGAAAAATAATTAACAGTAGCCGTAAAAAAATACATACAAAACAGCAACAGATCTTTTCGCTTATCGGTAAGCACGAGGAGCGACCTTTTCTGTACTTCCGTTTGTATGGAATCACAAAAACCAAGAATTGTGGGACACGCTATTTCCCACACATGGGAAAAGTATTTAAAAAAGGGTTTTATTTTAGAACATATATACAGAATATACAGATTAGAAAAGAAAAAATATTTTCTGGCTCGAAAATGGATTTTTTTTTTTAAGGGACTATGTCTGTGAATAATTTGTTTTATTCTCGAAGGTAATACTCACAATAATAAGTGACTTTCTGTTCTGCTGAACTGGGCCGCTCATAAGTAAAGGATAACTATTGGGAAACTTCTTTCATGACAGCAAACATGACTTTGTTTTATAGGCATTATACCAGACAAGACTGTGGCGCACCAATTCAATATTAATTTAAGGTCCTGTTAAAGAGATTCCACTTAAAACACTTATGTAAAATAATGGCGAAAGTAATATCCAAAAAGCTCGGCCTCTTAAAGTACTGAGATAAAATTAGATCAAGTTCTGTCCACAATTTTGTTTCATTTTTTTTTTGACTTGGCAAGTTTTTTTACTGATCCATCTGTATTAATGAATGTATTGTTTTCATTAATACAGACTCAAGTTGACCCCATAGATATACGACATAACGGCTCTGTTTCAGGAAGTTCCGTGTAAAAGTTTACAGTTTTCAGAATGTTTTCTTTACTTGTGTCCTAAAACCTGCTTACATACCAAATTTCAAATTTCTACTCCCTCCGAAAGTGCCCCATAATTTTAATGAGCCAATGAGTTAGTCAGTCAGTAGTAAAATGGGCGATTTTTAATATCGAATATCTCCGAAATCACTTGACATAATTTTCTCGATTTTTTTTAGAGGTACAGTGAAACGAATCCGAACATTTATTTCTTACATATTTTGCTACACACCAATAAGATACCAGATAAAAATAGATCTCTTAAGTTCAAATTAACTTTCAAATTGCATAAAAAATTACATTAAATAATAAAAAACAGAATTCTACAGAAGTAAACTTTTATACATAGTTAATAAAAAAAATAAAATCTTTTAACTTGTATTTACATATAATATATATATATATATATATATATATATATATATATATATATATATATATATATATATATATATATATATATATATATATATATATATATATATATGATATATACAGTATGTCCACGGAAAAGGTGTTGAAGAGAAAAAACTTTTTTATTTTTGATTTTATCAAAAAAAGCTACTCTTGATAAAAAATTTTGCTACTTCTAAGAGTAAGATTGGGATAGAAACATTTAACATATTTTATACGGGGTGTTCAGAAAATTGAAAAAACTTAAAATGGTACAAGAGTAAAGTGCATTTATTTGATAAGATATGGAAATAAGTTACTAGGAAAAGTTGTTCAAAATTAAAAGGTAGTCTCTTATACCAATTTTCGAAAAAATCGGCCTACTTTTATTTATTTGTGATAAAATTTATTTTAATACCTATCAATTTAAATTTTTAATATCAATTTTATCAAATTTTTTGCTGTTAAGTAAGCATTTAAAGCTGACGCGACGTTACGGCGGCTAATGAATTATAAAAGCAAAGTGTCAATAAAGCTTGTCACTATCAACGCCTACTAGTACAATAATGAGTTGTTAATTTGAAATTAGTTAATTAATATTAAAATAATCACAAGTTAATAAAAGTAGGCCATTTTTTTTTTAAATTGATATAAGAAACTATCTTTTACTTTTGAACAACTTTTTCTAGTAACTTTTTCCATATCTTCTCAAATAAATGCACTTTCTCTTGAACCATTTAAAGTTTTTCAATTTTCTGAGTACCGCGTATAAAATTTGTTAAATGTTTTATCCAATCTTACTTTAAAAAGTAGCAAATTTTTTTAAAATTAGTATTTTTTGATAAAATTAAAAATAAAGAAGTTTTTTACTATTCAACACCTTTTCCGTGGACGTACTGGTGTGTCCACGGAAAAGGTGTTGAGTAAGAAAAACTTCTTTATTTTTAATTTTATCGAAAAAAGTTACTTAGATAAAAAATTTGCTACTTCTTAGAGTAAGATTGGGATAAAAACATTTAACATATTTTATACGGGGTGTTCAGAAAATTGAAAAAACTAAAATGATACAAGAGTAAAGTGCATTTATTTGCAAAGATATGGAAATAAGTTACTAGAAAAGTTGTTCAAACGTAAAACGTAGACTCTAATACCAATTTTCAAAAAAATCGGCTCACTTTTATTTATTTGTAATTAAAATTTCATTATCAATTAACTAATTTAAAATTTTTGTACTAGTAGGCGTTGATAGTGACAAGCTTATTGACACTTGGCTTTTATAATTCATTAGCCCAGTATCGTCAGCTTTAAATGCTTACTTAACAGCAAAAAATTTGATTATAAATTGATATTAAAATAAATTTAATCACAAATAAATAAAAGTAGGGATTTTTCAAAATTGGTATAAGGACTACTTTAATTGAACAACTTTTTAATTTCCATATCTTATCAAATAAATGCACTTTACTCTTGTCCATTTAAGTTTTCAATTTCTAAATATAAATATGTTAAATTTTCTATTCAATCTTACTACTAGGAAATAGCAAAAATTTTATCAAGAGTAGCTTTTCGATAAAATCAAAAATAAAAAGTTTTCTCTTCAACACTTTATATATATATATATATATATATATATATATATATATATATATATATATATATATATATATATATATTATAGGTAGCTATGCTTTGGGCTGGTTGTTGCTTAAGTTTCAAAAGACCGCTTTAAAATACCTTGCCAGAGAGTGGTCATTGTATTTTTTAAATTCCTGATACTTTATAGGGACAACTCCAACTTGCGATGTAGTGCAGCCCGCGACCTAAATATCGCTCGTTTATAATTATAATTAATTTTCCTATTTAACACTTCATAAAGTTGTCCAGAAGGCTTGCCTTTCGCAGTATTTTCGCCCGTTTGAACGACACGGGCAACTAAATTGTGCGTGCCGTTAAAACGTACACAGTGTTTAGTATAAGCATAATATACAAAGTAAACCCAAGTTACACTTGCTCTGTTAAACTTACTTTGATTCAGTGCAAAGTAGAATATTTTATGTCTTTCTATACTTTCAAATGATTTGCGATTCTTAAAAAAAAGCCTAAACACTTGCGACGACTCCAATTTTTTTATGCACATCAAATCACAACTACTGTCAAGTTAATTCCCAAATCACAAAAACTATGCACTCAAACTAACCGATTCCGACTAATAAAATAGCAAAAATAATTAACGTAATTGATTTTCTTGATTCAATAAATTGAATACAACATTTTTTAATACTAAGGTCGAGACAATACTAATTGTACCATTTGTATGCAATAATCTGAATAATCATTCGATAAAAACACAATAAAGGCAAAAATTTGTAAGAATGTGATTTTTTCAATTGTAAAATAATTAAATAATGAGTGTTACTGCAATTTAGAGAATTCAAATGTTTTTTAAGAAAATGACGGTTGTTAAATGATTCCTAAAAAAAAATATTGCAAGCTGTTTTAGTAATACGAGAAATTTCGTAAAGACAATTATCACTAATAATACAAGAGGTCAAATAAATTATATCCGGAAATTTTTTCAACCTCATGAATATTTTAAAAAATATCGAGTCGAAGAAGACCATTGCCTTTAGACGGGTATGGTTGACTTTGTTTATGACGTGTCCAACTTATTACCAAGTCCTGACATTTTAAAACCAATTATTAGAGATCGAACGCTGTAAGAACAACACCGATACGTCACGGTCTCATATGGCAAACCCGTATAAAACCGTGACGTATCGGTGTTATTCTAACAGCGTTCGATCTCTAGAGATCGGAGAACGTATGTATCTTAAAAAGTATACCCAACTTTTTTTTTGTGTGTCTGTGTTATCTACGTTTAATAGCAATTTTAATAAACTATGCTATTAATAAACAATAAAGATAAGACAAAAAACTAGACATATCAGGCTTTTTAAAATCATTCGGGCAAACTGTAATGTGTATATAATGCAAAGTATAAAACTGGACTAAAAGAAAATAGAACTTCAATTAAAAGTTTTAAAAACACGGAAATTTCCACTCATTTTGCAGGACATAATCATTTTATAGATTTAAAGGGTGTTAAACTGGAAATAAAAAAATATCTAATGAATAGCACATTTTTTTTACAAATGACAAAATAAATTTTGTGCACATGTAGAGTAGATTATAACTAAATATATTGCAACATCTGGATTTTTTGAGAAACCCATGGTTATATTTTTATGGGACAGATTTTAGGTAGAAACATTTGTTAAACGGTCCTGTTATTGACCTTTCTAGTTTTAGTATTTTAGGTACTCTTGACAAAGCCCTAACAAGGCGAAACAATTGTAAAGTAATAATCTTTTAGTATTGAAACGCTAAAAAACAATTTTTGTTTTATTTACCTAATCATATTATTAAAAAAAAACTTATTAAAAATATTAAAGTGACTTTTATGCCCTTTGATGAACTAAATCTTGGATCTTTATGAATAGAACAACAACGCCATAACCGAAACAACCATAAGGGCTATTTTTAATGCCCATATCGGAAAACAAGTGTACTGACTTGTTTATACGTTGTTATCAAACAACAAGGATATTTTCGCGACTTACCGTTTTTAACTACTAGTTGATAGCAGTTCTTTCCCCCACCATTCTAACCGTGTTTAACCCGCCTATCCTCGCAAAAACGAAACGGTTTACGTATGTCAACTTACTACTTATGGTTTAATACACTTTTAAGTTTAAATTTAAATGTAAGGTCTTTGGAGAGTTAAGAAATAAGTGGAAAAGATAATATATAAACCAAATTTTTCATTTAATAAGATATTAGCTGTTTCCAAGTCAAATATAATAAGTAAATTTTTCCTTTATATTATAATGTAAAGTTTAAATTTAAATGTAAGGTCTTTGGAGAGTTAAGAAATAAGTCGAAAAGATAATATATAAACCAAATTTTTCATTTAATAAGATATTAGCTGTTTCCAAGTCAACTATAATAAGTAAATTTTTCCTTTATAATTGTAATATAATTGTATTAATTCATCCATTTGGGAATTAACTAATAAACCAAAAAATCTGCAATCCAAATAGTTGTTAAACCCTAGCAAAAAAAAAATCACAGAACCAAAACAATAGAAAAGCCGCGAATCCTCCATTATTTTAAATTTAAATTTGACATAACCATTATTAACGCTTCTCCTGACTAGTGGCGATAGCGGTAGATACTGGGTACAAAGTAATGACGTAGATACTGACGACAGAACACCTTCCCCTACGTTACCGCTTCTCGCGAAAATAAACCTGTATCTTAACTGTCCTAACAATGTTCAACGCGGTATGTCGCCAAAATTTGATGAACCTTCACCAATCTGCCAACCGGATAAAAACTATTTTTTATCAAATATAGTATGTAAACAAATGTATTGCGAATGGATTGCCTCAAAAAAAGCCAAGGCTATTTTTTTGTAATTGTTGGATAATTCCTGTATAATGCAATTCTTATTTTTCTATTTCACACGACAGTACTGATATAACACTAATTTTTTTGTTCTGTATTTTATACGAATTATTGTATTTTTATACAGACAGTTGTTTATTTTAGTACCGTTAGTATTATGACAACACACAAGTCAACAAGAGCTTCTGTCAAGTTGAAATAACTATGCAATATCTCTGAAAGTACCTAGCATTAAATAATAAATTGCGTTTGCTCTTTATTTTATGATAGTATCCAATATGTAATTATTAATTCGTAAATACTTAAAACTGGACATTACCGATGCATTAAATTTAATTCATCATTAACAATGACAACTATTTAAACTTCGAGTCTGGTTAAACTGAAACTTTATCGATAGGTAGGGGATAAACTATGGATTTGTAGAATAAACTCAAGTAAGTACCTGTTCACGGTTTATTTGTAAAATTATTTCATGGTTTATAGCTGATACCTTGGTTTAAACCACAAATTGACACTATAGGACCGATGGGCCACGGTGTATTACACGATCCCTTTACTGTTTCAACCAGGGTTAGCAACCGTACTATAATTATAGTAGACATACTATAATTACACTCCTTTTTACTATGTACTATCATGCCTGTACCATAATCCTTAAATCTGCTATAATTTTTATATACCATATTTTTAAGCGAAAAAAAAAACAAATTTTTTGTAATTAATTTTAAAACGTTTGTCATTTGGCCCGAAATGAATGTTAATACTATACAGTAGAGAGTAGAGTATATTTTAATATAGCGCCCTTAGCGTACAACACATCAATTACTTCAATTGATGCGTATAAACTTTGGAGGGTAGAGAGATAAAGGAGCACCATCTCTTATGGCTGTTTGGCTCAAAAAGTGGCACCAGAATAGCACTAAATAAAAAGGCGTTGGTGTAGCGAAGGGTATGGTGCGAACCAATGACCTTGACCGCAATAAATAAACTGAAGTTTAAAACAACGATTATTGGTCGGTCCTTAAGAACACCAGCGCCTTCTTTATGTAGTGCAATTTGAGGGCCATTTTTGTAACACAGAAGCGGTGATCCCGAGGGGGAAACCGCAGCGGGAATCTGGTGTACACGCTGTGTGTAATCCGTGTAATCTCTGTATAATCCGTGTGATCTCCGGGTAATCCGTGTAATCCCTGTGTAATCCGTGTAATCCCGGTGTAATACGTGTAATCCTGAGTGTAATCTGTGTAATCTTTGTGTAATCTTGGGAAAAGAACCAACTTTCTAAAGGCAAGAAAACGCGAAAAAAAGTAATTTTGGGTCATACATATATAAAAACTGTAGGTGTCTCTTTAAATCTCAGCCTGGACGTAGACAACATATGACATATTAAATAATTCTACTTTGTGATACAGAGATAAATCGTCACGTTTTTATTGACAGATTTCATTATTCAATTTTGTAATTTTTCCCTTTTCGTATTTAATTTATTAAGTATTGGGTGCCAGAAACTCCCTATTATTCCCCATATACAGCAAATGCTTTGGGCTGCACCAAATATATTTTTGGCACCAAGACGCATTCATTGTATCTCTATCTTTTATGTTTAATCGAAATAAAAGAAGAAAGAGGTATATTTAGTTAGCCCTGGTTGCACAAGCAAAATTTGAATGTAAACCACCACACTTCTTTATTTCTATTGGTCACAGCTGAGATAGCCTTCGCCCGGCAACCATTTATCTGCTGTTAAATGTTTGGTGCATGTTGCCAAATTGGCCAATTTATAGTCCAAAAAAATATTTTCAAGTTATTTTAAATTTTTTTCATGTTAAAAAAGTGCCGTTAATACTTAATTTAGTGCCAAATACCTAGTTATTTTCACGACGTTAAGTTAAGTAGGTATAGGAAGTAATTTTTAAAAATATTTTAACGCTTTATGCGTTGGGATTTTTTAATACATAAGCAAAATAAATTAAACTGAATTTAACCTAAAAGATACGACCATTTTATAAAATGAATAGTAAATAGTTAAGACACTGCAATTTAAGTAAACCTGGCCCGGCCTGAATTTTAATAATTATTTTTTTGTTAGTCTCGCCAGTCATGAAATAAAACTTTTTATAGAGAGAAAATAAATAACATAGCCCGATATGCCATTTTAAATAAAACCAAAGTACCTAGTTTTTACCCACCGATTTAAAAATATCGTATAATCTTAACACTGGCAACATCGCTTGTTTTGAACGTCTTGCTTATTCCTGGTTCGTAGAAACGAAACGAGGACGAGAAATGCGCCAATCAGAGACCAGTATCTAACACTTAAGTTCAGAGAATTCTTCTTGCTGGATCTGAGCTAGTTGGTTAGTTATGGATGACGACCAAGGAAGTTTAAAAGTGTATGGAAGGCCAATACTGTAGAACAAAATTGTCCAGGCGTGCAGGGCAGCGGGAATAGGGGGATTGGCCCCGCGGAGTTTGCGCAATGAATAGTAGGTTAGAGCCGGACTTCATAATTCTTTGTTACTATCTATAAAGTTGACATCATCAAATGTCAAATTCAAGCATTCACTGTTTTTTTTTTTAATTTTTGCACAAAATTGTTGGTTATTAAATGATACTACCATAGAATATTAAAATTATTGTGTAATATTGGATTTTATTTTCATAGAATTATGATATAATATGGAAAGAATAGATGGCGCCACTTTACAGCCTTCTATTTTAATGGTCGATATTTTTGTGAGTTTTGTATTTTTACCAAAAATCTTTGTAAATAAATAAAAACACGATTTTTTAAAATACATTTCAAACATTGTATGATAGTTTCATGTACTTATCACCAATTTTGTGATAAAAGAAGGGCAAGATAGTGTAAATGAGTTTAATCTAATCCTAAGATTCTGGTTGTACATTAAAAAGTGAAAATTTTTATAACTGCTTTTTAGGCATATACTTTTCACTAATAACAAACATTCATGAAACAGAATAACAATGGTTAAAAATGTTTAGTAACCTTTGGTACCTAGGTATCCATTGTAACAGTATCCGTTAAATATTATGTGTCTACAGTATCTCGAGCTTAAAAAGTTCATAATGTAAGTTTAAGAAACCAAAAATCTAATTTCTTTTTAAACAAATACAGAAAAAGCAAAAAGGAACTTTAACATAAAATTGTACTTTCTTTTATTCAATTAGAGGGACCTGTATATATTAAAATTGGCTGGTCTGCCCAGTAATTAATTTTGATCCTTTTAAAGAATGTACTAAATTATTAAATGAAATAAAAGTACCCAAATGTAAACCTTATTTTTTTTAATAACCCACAGAAATACACAAACATTGTGGAAATCATCTAAAAGATAGTTAAGATTGCCTTACTTTTCTTACTGCTATTTCCTATGAAATTTTTATTATTCTATTATTCATAATTGATATATTATTATTTATTTGGTTACCTAACGTTACGTCTCATAAAAAGCACCTAATTTAAATATAAGAAATACTTACCTAAAGTAAAGAATGCCGGGTATGTTACCCTTGGATTTGCAAGACAAAACCATACAACCTCTAATCATTTTGTTACGATATTATAAGTAACAAACAATAAACACAAAATTATAGTCACAATTTAATAAACACTAATCACCAAAATAAGGTTTTTATCAATCCAAAAAACTTCTGCAACCACAAAATATAGGTACTCAGACAAAGCAAAACAATCGAAACTAATACGGCGCAAAGGGCACAAACCACAACGAAAATGACGAATTATGAGACGACGACGGTTCATACGCGCCGCGCGCGCTTTACCAAAAACGGTACTACGGCTCTCATAAAAGTATAATGTGTTGCCTAACTACACACTGATTTATCAGTGTGTAAGGAGGGAACACATTCAATTATTTCGTGGAATTTTGTTATTGCGCAGAATCGGCGGGGCCAACTCTGACAGTTAATTTCATACTGGGCTGGACATTTTTTGATCAAATGGGCCATAGCATTGGGCTTCCATACACCTTTAAACTTCCTTGATGACGACGAACAAAATTTATTTCTCTTTAGGTATGTACACACCGAAAAAACAAACAAAAACAAACATTCGTTCTTGTTTACTTTCTTTGTATGTGTTTTTTGTCTATTGTTCGCTTTTTCTGTCTAAATAGCGCAACCAAATGTTTGTTTACTCTTGTTTGACTAGTTGGAATAGTTATGGATGACTATAAAAACAAAAATTCTCTTTGATGTACCGATGTTCACTGGAACATGTGCGAACAAGAACAAACAAACGTTTGTTCGCCGTTTTAACTGTCTACACTGAAGAAAAACGTTTGTTTGCTGATGTTTGTTTTTTCGGTGTGTACATAAATTTTTATGTACCGACGTCTACTCGAACATGTATGAACAAGAACAAACAAACGTTTGCTCGCGTTTTTACTGTCTACACTAAAGAAAAACGTTTGTTTGCTGATGTTTGTTCTTGTTTGTTTTTTCGGTGTGTACATTATAAAGTTAAGTTTTGGTTTATTCGTTTGTTTCAACATAAAACTTAGTTCCTGTCTAAATAAAACTTTAGTAAACTAATAAAATAATTTATTTGATTTTTCTCCATATATAGTTACTATGCTTATTATGACGTCTTTAAGATATATCCCATTGCAAATACGAAAAAAATGTATGTTTAAAATAGTTTATTAATTAAGTTCGAAGGGTAGGTTTTGTTTGTTTTTATCTAAATAAAATGTTAAGCTAATATAATAATTTATTTGATTTCTGTTAATTTAATGTTTTTTCTTTTTCAACTTGGAGAAGTATTCTGGGTTATTGTAGATATAGGGACAAGTACAAAATGTATAGTTTAGCATTTATGTTTAAAAGTTAAGTTGTGGTTTGTTCGTTCCTTTTTGAATAAAACTTTAAAATGTATGTTTAAAATTTTATCTTGCTTTTTTTTTTAAATAAAACTTACATGATACATAAAAAAATAAATTAACAGATTTAATTAATGAAGATATGCAACTTAACCCGTATAACCCTTATTATATAGATACAGTAAAAAATTAGTTAAAACTATTTTAGGGCAATAGAAAAAACTTATATGGATCCAATAATCAAAAAAATATTTTTAAAGCTGGTTTAATAACGAAACAAAAAGACATTTTTTGTGTGTAATCTGTGTAATCTCTGTGCAATCTGTGTAATCTCTGTGTAATTCGTGTAATCTTGGGTGTAATCCGTGTAATCCCTGTGTAATCTCGTGTAATCTTTGTGTAATCCGTGTAATCTTGACTTTTGTGTAATCTGGTGTACAGATTTTTGATTGCGGTTTCCCTCGGTG